>JAKCPI010024965.1:0-27789 GCA_023213315.1 Euborellia annulipes
CCGGTAATTGAAAAGGTCGGCAATCTTAGACTCCTATTCCGATAGAGGTTTTTTGCTGATTTTTTCTCCCTTTACACAATTTTTTATAATTATTTTTGCTTCAATCATTTGTAGTTAGGTAGTGGCTACTTGTGGGAGTATACTGAGATGGCTTACCGTTCCCTTCCTAATTTTTTTGGTTTGAATGAATTTCGACCTGAGTTAATAATTTTTAACTCAAAATTATCTGCTTTAATCTTATCTTTTTTCTTATAGCCTAATTAATTTTTAATTATTAATCAAATAATTTGTCTGATAGTCTTTATGTTTCAATAAAAATTATAATTATTATGATCCGAGAGTTTGTTAATATTCTATAACAAGTTTGGAAATAATATTTTTTGAAGGGGAAAGGATGAAAAGAGAACATAAACTGTTGGTTGAAAAGGAATGTTTTGTGTTTTGTTGGCAAATGTACCTAATTTGTGTCTTGTATCTGCAAACATTCTATTAGAATCAATTTGCTCGGTGAATAAGAGTTGGAAACTAATTTGATTTTATTGCAGAGCTCTAAGTTACTTTTCATTTGTTTCATCTCTCTCCCCCTCTCTCTTTCTATGACGATCGGCGAAAAGGAGGCAAATTGCAAGTTTTATATTCCATGCGAGTTTAAACTGAAATTTGATGATCTGTCGGGGAGAGGAGAGAGAGATTATTTCTCATAGAGCTTCTTGAATAGATAATCAGATTCTTTCTTTCTCCCTTTATAATCTAAATTTATATAAATGGAGAAAAATTTCTTCAAGTTGAAAAAAAAATGTTAATTCTTTTACTGTGAGAGAGTGAATGTTCTTTGAATTAAAATGGTTTTAATTAGCGAGGCCAAGAGTCACCCAAATCAAAAAGAATTCCCACCATACACTTGAGGAATTTAGATGGGTCGCTAAAAAAGTTTTATTTAAATTTGCTTAGTTGTTTAAAAAAAAAAGTTTAGCAGAGTGAGCGTTTAAGAATTATAAACAGAAAGAACAAACGACTGCGAAGGGAAATTTCGTTTTAATAAAAAATATTAAATTTCTTTCCACCCTTGAATCTATCATTCCAAGAAAGAATCTTTTTGAGAGCTCGCATGGAGTGAATTTTTTTCTTTCTCGTTTTCTAAGTATTGTAATCGTCTAAAAATTCGTGATTTTGATGATTTTAAAAGTTTTATACCTCCCTGAGTTAAAAAAAAAATTTATACTTGAGTATTTCTGTGTCCATGTTTTATAAAACCCACAAAATCGATGTTGGTTACATGTTTCTTCCGCAACTAAAATTTTAGATCTGCATCATCTTTTGGAGTAAATTCGTCATTCAGACTAATTTTTTTCAAAATTAAATTTATAATTTCATGTCATATTATAATTTTCCAAAACATTCTATTTGTAGAGTATCTAACCTCGACAAGCAGTGCTTAAATCTCCTTTCAAAGTTCCTTCATCCTCATTTTGGTTGCATTTGAAATAAAATTCATATCTTGAGGAAGACTCACAAAAATACAAAGTAATGAAGGCTGGTGTTTTTATTAGGCTGATTTTAATAATTTGGACATTCTTTGATTAAGACAGAAAATGAAGTTTAATTAGATAGAATTTCGTTTGAAATTTTTGGTGGTTTCCAAACAACTCTCTTAAAAAGTCGTAAAGCATTTTCATTTAAGGTAAAATAAATTTACGAGAGGTTGTGTTTGTTTGGACAATTTGCGCCCACTGGGCTCGAACCAGGACTATGCCATCTCGAAAGTGCAAGTCCTGGTTTGAGTTAAAATGGCGCGATATTCAATCAAATACAAACTTATTATATAAATAAGTTTTTGTTTATAACAAAAACACTTGAAGAGATTGATTGAAGACGGTCCAGAATATCAATATTTCAAATCGACGTTTCGGTTGGTATGTTGTGATATCTTCAGGACTTAAATTACTTTTTTGAATTTCTGAGAAAGTTGTATATTTAAAAAATTTTCGGCCCCCCAAACTACTAACTGACAAGGCTAAAACCAATTTACCCCATTAAATTCTCAGTGTAAATAATGTAATGGTTTTTGGAAATGCCCATGGGCCAAATTTCCATACCCGCTTTTTTTTTTTACTTAAAAAACACTTTTTTCCCATTCACACACACATACACACAGTCTTCTCGGCAACTCAAGCCATATAAGACTAAACGATACTCATTATTTTGAATATATAAATAATGGGGTCCAGGCATTCTTATTTAAGCCATTTGGTGTCCAAATAAAATCATCGGACTGCCGATGATGAACGGAACCCGAGGAACCGAACCCGCGACCCTTGGTATAGAAGACACGCTCGCTACCTACTACACCAAGCCCGAGGGCTATAATAGTATACTAATAATGTTAAAATTTATAAACATTAGCGTAAATTTTCTCTGTCAAAGTTGCATTTGAATGCAATTTCCTCTGCTAAAAGTTGTAGGAAATTATATTACTCTCTGACTATACACTATACCATCTCTCTTTAAGAAAGACACTAGAAATTGGTTTAATTTATTTATCATCGCGTTATATAAACATTGTGAACTACATGAAAGAATATTTGCATGGGAGCGCAGCCTCCCCAATTCTTCCAATCCAATGAATTTAAATTATAATGAAAAGCGTATCTCTTGGACATATTTATGGGAGTTAATAATAGAAACGACAAAGGAATATTGCGTTTACATTCTAAGGACATCTCAACCTAATAACACCTGTGTTGTAATTCATTTAATCTTTTATTTACAATATTTTTTTTAATTTAATAAAACAATAACTCATTTCTTCAAATTAATTACTCTGAAATAAATTGATGTTTCACAAACGTGTATTTTTATTTGTCAATTAATCCTATAGCACGTTATAAAGAGCCTGAACAGTTCTTCCTGGACAACTGGTGACTTCAATCAACCATCGTCAACTACAGATGAGTCCTTTCTTATGTTTTCCCCTTCCCCTTTAATTAACTATTAAATTGATTTAACAAATATAAATATAATTATAATCATGAATATGAATACAATATTAGAGAAGAATAGAAGGACAAAGATTATCTTAAAGTAAATAGCCTTTGTATCTTCTGGACATTCTTATTCCACGTTTTTTTTTTTTTTTTTTTTTTTTGAGTAATTCGACTTTAAAATTATTTTTTATTTCACTTACGCCTACAAATTTTTCATTCAAACATTTTGGCAGTTTACATTTTCTTCAGGCCTCAATCAATAAGATTAATAAATATATTAATTTTTAATGGTCTTGAACGAAGAAGGCTTCCAAAACGTTTTACTTAAAGAGTAAATCAAATTACTTTTTTATTCATAAAAGGCTTTCGTATATTTATCCCACCTCTAAATAATAAATAACATTCAAGCCTTGAAATATTCAAATCATATTTGACGTCTCTTTTCACTTCGAATCTCAGCAAATAATGTAAAAAAATAAATAAATAGACGTCTAGTGGTATTACTTGAAATCAATTCCCTAAAAAAAATAAATAAAGATTTTACATATATTTAGAAAATTATTTACTCTTGAGTTCAAATAAACTCTACCTATTATCAAAATAAGAGTAAATTAAATAAAAAACCTATTAAGACAAGACAAAGGTTTTTTTTATTTAAAATTCTTCGATAGCTTATTTATTTATCAGAGTAAAAGTTCAAAGAGAATAATCAAATGTTTAATAAAATTTACATTTCTATATAATAAAGAAAACTGATAAAAGTACCTTATCTTAATTAAAAGCCCTTTCTAAGGTCGATCAAAGCGAATTTTGTATTCTCTTTAAAAACAAAATAATTTACTAAAAGAAGGGGGTTGGGGGATGGCGTGTATCTTTCAGATATTAACTCTGATGAAGAAATATTAAAGGATTTTTAAGAACCTTTTAAAAAAATAATTAATTGTGAATTAGTAGTAATTTGCCAAACATTAACTGATAGAGAAGATTGAACTTTTTTTTAGTCTTTTCGCCATGGTTAGGCTTTAACGATACTTATTATTTAAATACCACATATTAGGGGGTCCAGTTACATTTATTTATACCATTTGGTATTCAAATTATTTAAATAAATATTCATCGGACTGCCTGGGATCCGAACCTACGTCCCTAGGCTTTAAGATATCAATCAATACACAAGATACGAGAACTCTATAGGCTAGAGCCCAGGGGCTGTTACTATATAATTAAATTTTCCTTTTTTCTTATGACTGATATATTACGATAACCGTTATTATCCTATCATTTGGTATCCAAATGGCTTAAAAATATCGGACTGCCTGGGATCCGTACCCGCGTCCTTGGTATAGAAGGTCAGCAACTACACCAAACCCGAGGGCATATTATTTTTATAAAAATTATTCAATTATTGATGGAAATAACTCCACCCAACTGTCATATTTAATTAAAATGTTGATGTTTGGAGAAGAGAAAACAATCAATAAGAATTCTTTCTTCTAAAGACCAAAATTTTAATTGAATACTAAAAAGTTATTTGCAACTCAAGCTATTCACTTTGATTTGACTTTATTAATTATAAATAAATTGAAAAAGTTTTTTAAATGAAATTAACTTACTAGTAAAAATGGCTTATTGATTATAGATGTGGGCAGACACATTTAACACAAATTTCTTTTTGGCTGCCTCTGACGTAACACAATCCAATACAACTCAATGGCAATTTGTAATTGCCTGAGTAGAATAAAATCATAAGATGAAACTAATGTGCTGAGAATTTCAATCAATTCAAATACTTATTATCTATTATTAAACCAGTCGTGCTATCCGTCTTTCGGGCAATTTGTTTTTAAAGCGAAATAATTGTTACATACGTGAAGAAAATTCGTTAAAAAGAAAAATTGAATCCAAGTGCATATTCCATATACTAATACAATCCCGAGAGCCCTTTGTAGAAAATAATACAAAAGACGCCTTCGAATTTCTGAATAGGCAGCCGTCCACCGGAATAAAAAACATAAAAGACTCATATAATAAAAAACTAAATTTGTTTTTAGGATATTTTTTCACTCCGACTTTAATTAGAAGAGCTGTCAACATTTTTTTTTTGTTTTTTTTTAACCAGGAAGAAGCAGTGAAAACTTCTAAATATTATTAAATTCACCATGTACACACAATGGGGCACTGAATGAATCTGACCCGACACGTTCCGTGACAAAATAGGCCTATCTTCTTTTAAATACAATGATTCTATTCTAAATTATAGACCTACTTCTATTACTAACAATTCTAGGGCTGGTTGCTTCAGTTCTAGTCTACTAGCAAATTTATCCGACAGACACAGAACAAGAACGGACAACTTAAAACCGCCAGGACGATCTCGGAGGTCCCCAAGCTGCAGTATCGTCCCTTCGACGTCTAAATTTCCGCTTTTTGGTTTCGGTGCTTTTTATTGTGTTACGCTTAACATTAAAAAATGAGTTTTTTCACTTTTAATTATCTATCTGAGGCATAAGGAAAGTTTTGTGAAGTTAGCAACTTAATAAAGGCATTTATAAAAATTAAAACTAATTAAAATAAATATTAAAACCTGGTGTGACTGGACGCACAGTACACAACTTTGGAAAGAAGTTGTGTTCTGTCTTTGTCACACTAGATTTTTTTAATCTAAACATATTTATTTTCCAAAAGTACGGTGCATTTGAAATTTATAAGTATGGGAAAATATATTTTGTTACCATGGCAACCATTTCTCCCATCTTTTCTAGAAGTATATCCTTTGAAGTATAAGAGTAAAGGCAAAATGAGAATATACATTTTAGGGGTCGTCCACATATTACGTCACGCCTTTTTTGGAGATATTCTAGTCCCCCCCCCCCCCCCCCCCCAATGTCACAGTCATATACAAACAAACCACTCTACAATATATGAAAATATTATTTATTTATTTATTTAAAAAGAATGATGGCATTAGGCCACCAGAATGAAAATATTAGAAAAATCAAATTTTATTTCATTATTCAACAAAATTTATTAGAAACAGATTGCTTAACAAATTTTATACTTCTAGTAGTCGTTATAAAAATCCTTTGAAAACGAACGGGACACTGTTTAAATAATTAATTAAAAGTCTATAAACTGTGGATGTTTTACTTTCCCCTTGGCATCTATATAAAGTTTACCCGGCCGGCCGTCCAAATGGCTAAGAAGAAACTCTGGTCAACGTCAGTCAAGTGAAATGGCTCTAAAACTTAACTTGGTAATTTATTTAATCAAATTGAATGCATTCTCTCTTTCCACTTCACCCAAAAAGGTTTAGTGGCTGTTCGTTTTGCTGGCAGCTGCAAACGAATTAAAATGATCCCTAGCTGTTTTTTTTTCTTATAAATTATTATAACCTAATTCATTATTCTAATTCATTTCTTGTGTTTTATTTTTAAATAAATATCCCCTCGGCATTCTCACTCTCTGTTTCTAATAATAAAGGCAGAGAGCTAAAAATAAATTGCAATCATCTATAAATGAATAATTCCTACTATACTAGCTATGTAAAAATACAGTTTTATTAAGAGCGGAAATTCAAGTGCTACTCGAGTCTTTTTTACTTTCTCTTACCTATATAGATGTTAATAAATATAGAGAGAAAGTATTGGATTCATGTGAAAATTCGATGTGAAGATTTTGATGGATATATCCGTTTTAAGGTCCCCTGATTCCAAAAAAGGGGTTTTCGCGATATGGTCTGTCTGTGGACGGGTGTGTGGCTTGGTGATTGAAATTTTATATTTAGACCCCCCCCCCGATGCGTGAAAATAAGCATTTGAACAAAATTGGCCAGAGAGTACTAGAACTTTACTGATGTACTTTTTCAGTTTTTTCGATTTTCTCAAAATTTGCTTTAACAAATTTGATTAAAATTGAAAAATAAATTGTTTTTTAGAAGCTTTTTCAAATGTATATTCTCATTTTGCTTTCAAAAATTGTTTGAGGCCCACTTTACACTTGTACTTCATAGAGAAGATGAGAAATGGTTACCATGGTAACAATTAGATAACAGGTGAGGCTGTCTTGGCAATGGAAATAACTTTTAGAGTGTTTCTCCGAATATTCGAAGGCTTTAATAGCCTTCTTCATCAGCGGCGTACAAATAAATAAAATAAATAAATAGAGTGAGTTATACATATTAAATATAGAAACAAAATTAACAATGTATTATACCTCACTCATGGCCACATACAAGTTAAAAGGAGCGAAACACGAGAGGCAGATCGTGCATGATAACCAGACCTCGCAAGCAATAAGGCGTCAATGACAAATAATTCACTTAATTATATCAAATAGGTGGCTCAAATCAAACGAAAGGTCAATGCATCGAGATTTAAATAGATTAATATTTGTTATCAAAAAGAAATGCCATTGAACAGATGGAAAAATAATTTAATAAATTATTAGATAGAAATAAAAGCTAAGCACTGTTTTGAGAGAGGCCATCGTTTTGACTACAACAATTTCGAGATTCTTGACACAGAGTCCAATAGAATGAAGAGGTTTTCAAAGAGTCTTGCTATATTCAAAAACACATAGTACGGCTGTCAATTATAAAGTAGACACCCAAGGTTTGTCGGATGACATAAAAGCATTGTTGGGCTCGTAAATTAATTCAATTAATATCTTAAAATTTTTAATTTTTATTTCTATCTAATAATTTATTAAATTATTTTTCCATCTGTTCAATGGCATTTCTTTTTTGATAACAAATATTAATCTATTTAAATCTCGATGCATTGACCTTTCGTTGATTTGAGCCCCTATTTGATATAATTGAAGTTGAATTATTTGTCATTGACGCTTTATTGCTTGCGAGGTCTGGTTATCATGCACAGATCTGCCTCTCAATGTTTCGCTCCAAAATTTTAACTTGTATGTGGCCATAGAGTGAGGTATAATAACATTGTTAATTTTGTTTCTATATTTAAATATGTATAAACTCACTCTAATTTATTTATTTTATTTTATTTGTACAGCCGCTGATGAAGAAATGTATTAAATGCCTTCAAATATTCGGGAAAAACTCTAAAAAGTTATTTTTCTCATTGCCAAACCAGCCTTCACTATCAATCATATTACTTGGCAGCCACTCCTTTTGTACAAAATATAAATATTTTCCCATGTTTATAAATTTTATATCCAGATGGCTTAAATAGAAATGCCTGAACCCCCAATAGATATATTAATTACAACGGTTATCGTCAATCTTAAATAGCCTAAGTTGCCGAAAAGACAGTGTGAATGTATGTGTGAGTGTGAGTGTGAATGAGAAAAAAGTGTGAATGTTTAAAAAAAAAAAAAAATTTATATCTTGAATTTTAATATATATCGTTAGAAACTAAATATATCTGGACACAAAAAATCTGGTTTCGATTACCGAAGATAAGTGAAAGTTGTGTGCTGTGCGATCAGTCACACCAAATTTTTTTAGTTTATTTTTTATGTTATGTATTTTTTATCATTCTGTACATGAAACTATAGATAACATTAGTTAATTAAGGTGTTTTTGTTTATCTCGAGATGTGATTACTTAGTTAAATTAAATGGAACTTTAAATATAGATATGGATATACGTATAAGCGATGAGTTTTAATTAACGCGTGTTCGGTATGAAATTCAAAAATATCATCTTTTAGAAATATATTATATCATAAGATATTAAATTTACCTAAATTATTTATGCAGAAAATAATAAATAATTATATATTTACCAGGTATTGAAACTTTATCTTTCTTCAGATAGAATTGTGTTTGGAAGAGTCATATCAAATAACACAAAAGATACATAAAAAAAAGTAAAAGAAATTATTGATTTAATGGTCTATAAGATAAATATATAGAAATGATAAATAAATAAATTCATATCAATTACACAGGTCACCAAAAAAAAATATTTTTTTTTGTTTCTGTTCTAATGATGGAATTCTGATTCTAGACATCGAAAAACACAAATTTCCATTTTTTTGCTTTTGTTTAATACGAAACAGCCCATACAAACAAAAGAAATACAAAAAAAAAAAATTCATATTTAAGAGGGAGGGTTAGCGAAGGTGTTACGCGATAAGATGGCGTAGTGTGTCATAAAAAGTAAACCCAAAAAATCAAGTAATTCAAAAATTTGCCAAGAGATGTCAGAATGGTAGCAAATAATATTTAATGCATTTGGTTGATTTTCATTGTTCTTTTAACAATAAATACTTTATAAATGTTATTATATATTATGTATCTTTTATAAAAGCATAAAAATATATAAATATAGGCCAGATATAGGCTAAAAGGGGATCAGCTGTTAGACTAGCCTGTCAACTATTGCAAGAATGCTGAACTAATTTGACAGTTGAATTTTAAATAAATCATCTAAGCTTATTTTAAAAATTTCTTAATTAAAATGTGATTAATAATAACAATAAATTCATTTTTAAATTTAAAAAAAAAATTAAAGATTATTGGGACATCTTGTTTTTTTGTATTTGCTTGGTAACAAAAAGATTAATTACGATAATTTTTTAATAAGTCATTAAAAAAATTATAGCTCGATGTCCCAATAATCTTTTATGAATTTAATTCATAAAAAAAACCGCATTGAAAAATTTCTTACAATAGTCTACTTTTTTTTAAAAGCTACGTTTAGACGTCGCTTCTGAACCCCCTTAAACTTGATTTCTTGTTATTTACCCTTATATGCTATTGTTATCACAAATCTTAAATTAAAAAGACTCAGATGTTCAGTAAAAACTATCCTAATCGTAATTTAAAATAAAATTATCAAAAAAAATATGCCCCTGTCGTGCCGTCTGCCGCCAACAGTCCTTCGAGCGAAAACGGCCTACGGCAGGTCTAGTGAAAATTGACCTTAAATGAGTATTGGCCATGGAAGGGAAGAGCGCTAGATTGCCTCCCACCGAAAATACTCCTTTAGGCAGCGGGTAACTTCCCCGTTGTGAAGAAGCACTGCTCTAAATGCAGGCTTATTAAAAATAAATATGTACAAAAAAACCTGCTATCGATTGATTTAATACAACGCCCTAGCGTTTAATAGAGCAATCAAGAACACATCAAGCGAGAGGTAAATGAAAACCAATTTCGCTTGTCTTAATTATATTTAAAGACGAAATCAAGAACATTTTATTTTGAGACGTATAATTGATGTCACGCTCTATTTATCTGCTTAAATGAGAATTATATAAATTGTTATGAATTATATTAATATAATTGATAATAAAATAAACGATTTTGTGTGTACTATTAATTATGAATTTTTTTTTTAGAATAAATGATAAATAATATTTTTGTAATCAAAACAAGAGAACAAAGAGAGAGAACTCTGAAGTGTAATCAATAGTCGAATATCCAAATATAACTTTATACACCCCAAAAGAGGGAAAGTGAAAGAGAATGTTGTTACTGTAACACAACTGACGTTTAGGTCAGAGAGAGACACAAACATAGAGTTCAAGAAGACTGCTTTTGATTACTATTGGTGAAAATTAATCCAATTGGACTCTGTCCCATTCACCAGACGTAATTCAATTGGTGAGTGAGCGAGGAGAGGGCGGAGGAGAGCACGAAAAGGGACAGACAGACATCAGACACAGCCTCTTGATAAAAAAAAGTCCCACTTCCTCACCCTAAATACACGCCATCTTAATTGAAATCTCATACAAGTCCCCTCTATTCGTCATCAGATCAGAGATTTTCTTTTTTTTCCTTTATTTACCGATTAAATGAGGCGTTTTCATAAAATCTTTACGAAGGAAATTTAAGTGATGGGATTATAAAAAATGAAGGAAATATCATAAAAGTATTTTGAAAATCAAATAATCAAATATTATTTCGTGAGAAGAAAATATTTTTGTACTCACGCTTTTGTGTCTCAAGAGAATACATAATTTTGTATTATTTTGTGCCTTGCGCCTTTGAATGTTTTAGATGTTACCTGAAACAAAAGGAAAAATTACTTAATTTATAAATAGAATTGTAGATTATTTAATTTTAAACTGGTAACCGTTGGCTCTAGTTGAAACAATATGCTTTAATAGGAGAATTAAATTTAAGTACCCAAGGTTTTTTTGTTTTAATGATATATTAATTTAATATTAACACTTTATGCGCATTTCGACACCATATGTGTCATCTTCAGAAATGAATTACATACTGAAGATGACACATATGGTGTCAAAATGAAAGTAATGAAATAATAAAGTGTTATTATTAAATTAATAAATCATTAAAACAAAAAAAACCTTGTGTACTTAAATTTAATTCTCCTATTAAAGAATTGTAGATCCTGAGTTCAACTCAAAGTCAGATTCTGGCTACAAAACAGGAGTCAGGTCGGTAACATTATTAATATAAAAATCAAAAAGTAAATTTTGGGGAGCATTACCTTGCTAAGAATTTTAGGCCTGTTACAGAGGCGTAATTAACTACATTGATTGGCGCCCCCCCTCTCCCGCAGGTACAGGGAAAAAAATTATTAATATAGAATTCCAAAAATTTAAATGAATTTTATTATATACACGATTTTTGCATTCAAGGATGGTAAAATTTTTTTAGGGGTGTTAAAAAAAAAAAATATTCGATTTTTTTTAACTTTTAGACGTGTTTTGCTAAAGATTGTACTGAAACTGGACTGAATTATAGCATACAAAAACTGTTACTAACTACGATAAATTACAACAATTTCGGCCACTATTACGGTATCTTGTCAAAGTGAATGCCTAACCTGATGACGGCAGCAAAAAATAGTCTAAACGTTGTAATTTATCGTAGATAGTAATAGTTTTTAGTATTTTTAGTATTATTACTAAATTAAATTAAATCTTCTTCTTCTTCTTCTTCTGTCCTCGCCTTATTCCCGCGATGCGGGGTCGGCGGACCTAACTCTCTCCCTCCAGCCCTATCAGGGGCGTATTTATGGGGGGGGCCGAGGGGGCCCGGGCCCCCCCCCCCCGAAATTTCCCAAACACATACAGTATACATATATAGGAATATACAGACATCAGCGCAACAAATTTTTCCGCAGGATGGACAACTTTGGTTCCGCAATAGAAAAAATGGTCCGCAAAAAATTTCGTGTGAAAAAAAATATAGTTTCTTAAAAAAAAAATTTTCCGCAGAAAAATTTTTGAGTTCGGGCCCCCCCCCCCCGAAAAAAATTTCTATATACGCCCCTGAGCCCTATCATTCGTTGTTGCGACCGGAAGAGATAGGAGAGGCCGACCCGTCACACGGTCTGACGCCTGTTGAAAAGAGGAAGGAAGAGACAGACAAATAAAGAACTGAAGGACTGCCTGTCCCAGCTCGGGCAGCTTGTGGTCGCCATCCACATTCCTACAAGATGTGGGCCTCTGAGCGAACTAAATAAAATAAAATAATCTACATTAAATGCCAAAATGTGTTTCAGTTCCTGTGTTTATAAATTTGGAGATAGCTTTAAATAAAGTCGAAACGTCACTGGTTATTAATAGACCCCGTCTCCATTTTTTTTAAATTGTTATCCAATGTAGTTTAGAAAAATTTTCAACGCTTGGAACGGCAAATAAATCTCTGTACCCAAGCAAAAGAAGTGAGTCTTCTACCACTACGCTATTTATAAATATCTTCAAACATAGAATAAATTATTTGCAATGACGATGGGCCTTCAGTAAAGTAGTGGAACAGTGACCAGAGAACAAAATCGCTAAGCAGGGCCAGGGATAGCCGATCTCGTAGAAACAAAAGTATTGAGCGTTAATCGGGAGCAACGGAACAAAGTTTTTCTCATTAAATTAGCGATAGTAAGAAAAAAGAAAGTTAATCTTTTCGCTGTTAGATCTCCCTTTTTTTTCAATTGATTTTTATTTTACAGATAATTTCCTTTTGTTTTAGATGTTTTACGTCTGGATTATTTTCATCCTTATTTCTTGCTTGAATCCTTTGTTTAATCTGTTTACAAACCTTTCGATAAAAAGAAGAAGAAAGAAAAAGAAAAAAAAACCAATGTCATAATCTGTGAGTTGGAAAATATATTTAATTAAAAAATATTCATTAAAGTTTGTTTATATTTAATTAAATAATTTTATATAGGAAACGAGGAGACGAAATTTTTTTTCGTTCTTTCTTTTAATTAACCAAAATTCCCAAGTCTCTGTACATTTGTGGATTTGGCTAATGAAATTTTATTCTCTTTTACTATTTTTTCCTCTTTTGTCACAAGAGTGTGTTTAATTAATAAAAGTAAAGTATACATTATGTTATTAATATAAAAAAGGTATTTTTGTTTATTTTTTTATGACTTAAATATTTAAGCCTTAATTAATAGCCTCCATAACCCATTACCAAATATGTTATGTCCATTTGAAGATTAAATTTAAAATGTTAACTGTTGACTCTAGTTGAATCATAATTAATTAGAAAACTAAAAACACCAGCTGATATGTTTCAATATATTATTTATTGGTATATACACTTGATAATTATATTGACCCATGGGGTGACGTTGGTGCCAGTTTAATATCAATATTTATATCACTAAAGATGTTTTAATTTACCTAATTTGATCACTTCAACAAGTTTATTAGAAAAAAATTTTACGATTTAACGGATAATTTAATTAATTTTATAATCCCTGATTAACATTTCGTCTCTCAGAATAAGAAGGCAAAGTTTGATGGTGGGTTGAAGTTTGATGGAGTTTGAAGTAAGTCTGGTGGACAATTAAATAAAAGATAGACTGAAAAGTCTATCGGATAGAAACAGAAAATTAATAACATTTCTATAATAAAATAATATTTTGTGAATTATTTTACTTTATTTAAAAATTATGAAATAGGTGTCTATTATTTATTTTTTTTTTCAGCGCCTGAAATCAGCGCCGAAGGATTTTAATTCAAAATACAGAGTTTAAGTCCCACATAATCTTTAATTACAAATTAAAAAGATAGCAAAATAAAAATGTGAAAAAAAAATATACTGGTATAAAATTTATCAGACTAGGAAAAAAGAATCGTGTTGAGTACGCCTGCCAGATAGGCAACCGAAACCAAGATCAGTGATTTTAGTTGCCGCTATTCCAGGCTATTTTAGGCTCGTCGTTAGTTTACGCTCTCTTTTATGTATACAACGGAGTTTATTTTTTTACTTTCTCTTATCTTAATTTGTTAATATAGATATAGAGAGAAAGTATTGTATTCATGTTAAAAATTTAATATCGGGATTTTGATAGAAATACACGTTTTGAGGTTCTCTGATTCAGATGTCATTTATTTATTAATATTTATTTCAAAGAGGTTTTATTAATTTTCATTATTTTATATTCACAATTCAAAGACGAAATGTATTTTTAAAAGAAATATATTTATTATTTTTTGTTTGAATGAAAAAGAAAGAGCGAAGGTATTTGAAAGTTCATCTGGAATTCTTCTGTTCAAGCGATGTTAATAAGAACCTTTAAAAAGCTTCTTAAAAGTTGTTTTATTTCTTTTTAATTCCAGCTTTTATAGAAATTTTTATAAAAGAAATGATTAAATAACTCTTTATTTAACTACTTAGTTATATTTTCTAACATATTTCTGTTTGATTTGAAATATAAGAAATAAAAAATAAACAATGAATGAAAAGACGAGAGCAAATCATTTGTTTTGTTTAGAAGACAAACAAGAATTTTTATAAACTTAAAAAAAAGAACGATTTTTAAATAACTAAGTAGAATGGAGAATAAGTAGAGAGCTGTTTTTTTTATTTTTTTGTTTATTATCAGAAGCTAAATATTTTTCGAGATCTATATATTTGAATAAGATAATAGTATTCAAAATACCTCGATTCGGACTTAAATAGTCATAGATATATAAAAGCGGAGATCCTGGGTTCGATTCCCGGGGGCCATGGGATGTTTGTCCTCATCAATAAAAAACACTCACATGTCTTGTTAAATATTATCAGAAGGTTCTTTCGTGTACGATAGCACTCATATCTAACAAAGATGACATTTCATCTAGTTCGTTCTTATCTCCCTTACTTTTAGTGGCTCATTGTGTTAGCATTGATAATCAAGAACTTATGGCTATCGGCTCTATTAGGGAAAAAATAAAAATAGAGAAACTCATATGGTTAGAAAAAGAAAGCCACAGCAGCAAAAGGATGCATAACCAGCTTCACAATCCTATCTTCAACCATTAGTGTCAGAAATGACACTTTGTCTGTAGATGTACCCAGGGGGAACAAAGTTTGAAATGATTAGATGAGTTAGATATTTTTAACAGGCAGGTAAAGTTAATGTAATTGTAAAAAAAATCTTGAATTGAAGCTGCCAAAATGTGTTTTCAGGTCCCCTCAATCCAAAAACTACTTAGTTTTTGGAATGATGTCTGTGTATGTGTCTGTATGTCTGTGGTAATTTTTTTCGTCAACGAAAACTCACAAACTATTTATTCAATTGTTTTGAAACTTTGCACATAAATCAAAAAACTGAAATAGTACATTAGTAAAGTACTAGTACTTTTTGGCCGATTTTGTTCAAAAGATTATTTTTACCCTTGGAGAGGTGCCTATTGTTTTGTTTTTTTTTTTATAAAAAAATACTCACACTTTTTATTCTCATTCACACTCACACTCATACACACATTCACACAGTCTTTTCGGCAACTCAGGCCATATAAGACTTTGACGATAACCGTAAATATTGAATATATCTAATATATGGTACAAGTAGGGTCGTGACGAGGGCATGGCAAAACAGGCGCCCGTCATGGGCGCAACTGGGCTGGGGCGCAAAACAAAGGGGACCGACCTAGTTGTAAGCTGCACGTGGATTTTATTTACCAACATATTAATCAGTGAGGCGCTACGGGGTTTATAAGGCCAGGGAGGAGTGCCTAATTTAAATATAAAATATCAACGTATTCCTTTTAGTTCCTGAGATATTTTGTTCACATTCAGACAGACCAATTTGCGGGACCCACTTTTTCGGACTCAGGGGACCTCAAATCATGTATATCCGTCAAAATCTCGACATCGAATTTTTGACATGATCGCAATACTTTCTCTCTATATATATTTCATATATACTGGTACTGTAAGAGAAAGTAAAAATAGAGATCTCAGATGTTAATATGAGAGAAGAAAAAAAACATTTATTTTTGTAGCCTGCAAAAAATAAAATATAAAATTATTTTATTAACATCAATGAATCCAAAAGGGTTTCATTTCCCTTTCCAACTCAATGGGAAGCAATAAAATTAATAAGATTTAAATAAAAAAAAAAAAAAAAAAAAAAAAAAAAAAAAAAAAAAAAAAAAAAAAAAAATTGAAAAAATAATATCAACGTTGTAATAGAAAGAATCAATTTATAAAAACTGGAAAAAAGAGAGAAAATCTTGTTTAATGTAACTGGTAACAAAAATTCCAGATTATTGAGGATTATCTCTCTCTCTCTGTCTTTTTTGTTTGCTTTGGTTGAATAGCTTGCTCCCCACCACCACCAATAACTTTGTTTAATATCTTCCAAACCCCCCTTTATCACTTGCTTTCTCTTTCATTTGAATCGATCCTTCCATTCTTTATTATTTATACATATACAGTATGTATATAGATTATATTATTTATTTTATCAAGAAAAAATTCCATTTCCCAAAATAATTTTCAATATCGTTTTTATTTATTTATATTAATAAAATATTAAATATTTATTGAGTATTTAATAAAAGCATCCGACGTATTTGTTGTGGGCTCTACATATTTTAGGCAAACTGAAATATAATGTAAAAGTTTTTAATTTTTCAATAATTCCATGAATATTTCGATCTCTGATATTTGAATTAATTAAGGTATTTTCTAGGTTTTAGGGCCCGCCGGTGTTTCACTTCTAATTATCTAGCTATCCCTCACAGCAGTTGACTAGGACTTTTGAGCCTTTTCACCAACAACAAATAGCCACTCAATTTTGTCATTAAAAGTTGGAGTTGACTAGCTGAGACCCAAAGTTTGCTAATAAAGGGTGAAATTAGAAACACAAGCCTTGATTATTTTTTTTTTTTTTGAAAATTTTTTTTAAATTTGTGTTACAACAGCCACCAAGATCCGTGTTGTTAAGTCGCGGGAAGCAGTGCTGAAAATCGGGATAGGTGGCCCCCGAAAAACAAGACCGCTGAATAACTTTTTTTTTTTTTTGGGCAGAGAGAGAGAAGATTTTAAAGATTGGGGTGGTGATTAGGACCAGTCCCGAGAGGGACTGATTTTTGGGGAGTAGAGAGGTGAAGGGCCTCTCACTTAGAAAATAAAATTAAAAAAAAAAAAAAAAAAAACTACCGGAAGCCATCGATACTTAATCATTTAGAGTATTTATAATATTGGAAACTCTAAATGGCCTCTGTAGCCGAAAGAGTAGTTTATAAATTTAAAAAATCTGGTGTGAAGGTCGCACACCACACAACTTTCTCCTACCTTTGGTAATCGAAAGTTGTGTTCTGTGCTTGTCACACTAGATTTTTTGTGTCGACATATAAGCTTATTTAGTTTCCAACAGTACAGTACATTCGAATTTCAAAATTTAAAATTTATAAGAATGAGAAAATATTTATATTTTGTTTCCATGACAACCATTTCTCCTATCTTTCCTATGAAGTATAAGAGTAAAGTGGTCTTCAGAAGATTTCAATGGCAAAAAGAGCATCTAAAAAATAATTGATTTTTGAATTTTAATCAAAATAGTTGGAGCGAATTTTGAGAAAATCGAAAAAAAAACTAAAAATCTGGTGTGACTGGCGCACAGCATACAACTTTCTCTTACCTTCGGTAATCGAAAGTTGTGTACTGTGCTTGTCACACCAGATTTTTTGTGTCGACATGTATTTAGTTTCCGACAGTAGGGTACAATTGAATTCAAGATGTAAAATTTATGAGTATGGCAAAATGTTTATATTTTGATACCATGGCAACCATTACTCCTATCTTTTCTATGGAGTACAAGAGTAAAGTGGTCTTCAGAAGATTTCAATCACAAAATGAGAATATACATTTTAAAGAGCAACTAAAAAATAGTTGATATATGAATTTTAAAAAAAATCGTTGGAGCAAATTTTGAGAAAATCGAAAAAAAACTGAAAAAGTGAATCAGTAAAGTACTAGTACTCTTTGGTAGATTTTGTTCAAAAGCTTCGTGTCACGTCCCATGAGGGTGCCTAACTTAAATATAAAATTTCAACTTCCTAGCTCTTTTCGTTCTTGAGATATTTTGTTCACAGACACACAGACAGACTGACAGACAGGCAGACAGACAGACACACAGACAGACCATGTCGCGAAAACCACTTTTTTGGATTCAGGGGACCTCAAAACGTGAAGATCCATCAAAATCTCGACATCGAATTTTTGACATGAATCCAATACTTTCTCTCTATATATATATTACATATATACATAGGTAAGAGAAAGTAAAAAAGGTCATCAGTAAAGTACTAGTATTCTTTGGTCGATTTTGTTCAAAAGCTTCGTCTCTCACTTCTCATGGGAGTGCCTAACTTAAATATAAAATTTCAACTTCCTAGCTCTTTTCGTTCTTGAGATATTTTGTTCACACACAGACACACAGACAGACCATGTTGCAAAAACCACTTTTTTACTTTCTCGTACCCTATATATGAAATATATAGAGAGAGAAAGTATTGCGATCATGTCAAAAATTCGATGTCCAGATTTTGATGGATATACATGTTTTGAGGTCCCCTGAGTCCAAAAAAGTGGGTCCCGCAAATTGGTCTGTGTGTGTGTGTGTGTGTGTGTGTGTGTGTGTGCTGTGTGTGTGGACCCATTTTTTTAGCATGAAGGAATTGAGCTACCGGATTGAAATTTTATATTTAACTTAGGTACCTTTGAAGAATCTCAAAATAAGCTTTTGAACAAAATCGGCCAAAAAGTACTAGTACTTTACTGATGTACTTTTTCAGTTTTTTTTGATTTTCTCAAAATTCCCTCCAAGGATTTTTTTTAAAATTCATAAATCAACTATTTTTTAGATGCTCTTTAAAATGTATATTCTCATTTTGCCGTTGAAATCTTCTGAAGACCACTTTACTCTTGTTCTTCATAGGAAAGATAGAAATGGTTGCCATGGTAACCGAATTTAAATCTTTTTCTTTTTATTAGATTAAAAATCAATTATTATTTAAATTCCCATTTATTTTTATTTTATTTGTGTCTTTAATTGTTTCAAAGAAAACATATATGTCTCTCTCTCACTTGCAAACATTATCGTCTCTCTCTACTCTTTTTAAATTCCCTTTCCACCTTATCTTCGCAAGAAACAATGTTAATTTCCTATAGGGATTTGTATGTTAATTTCGATTCAAAAAGGGGGTCCCCTTTGGAACTTTTTAGGCATTTAAAATTTTTTTTTCCAATTCTTATGAAATTTTGTATTTATTTACGAATCTATATTGTGTATAAAATGTCCAAATATGAGATTAAAATTTTGAAAAATAACCATAGTTTATTTGAAGCAGTCAACATTTAAAATGCAAGTTTGAAACTAAGGTGCTATCGGAAACTAAATATATCTCGACACAAAAAATCTGGTGTGACCAGCACGGTGCGCAACTTTCTCTTACCGAAGGGTAAGAGAAAGTTGTGTGCTGTGCGCCAGTCACACCAGATTTTTTACTTTCTCTTACCTATGTATATATGTAATATATATATAGAGAGAAAGTATTGGATTCATGTCAAAAATTCGATGTCGAGATTTTGATGGATCTTCACGTTTTGAGGTCCCCTGAATCCAAAAAAGTGGTTTTCGCGACATGGTCTGTCTGTGTGTGTGTGTGTGTGGTGTGTGTGTGGGTGGGTGGGTGTGTGTTCAATTTTAAGCATGAAGGAATTGAGCTACAAGGTTGAAATTTTATATTTAAGTTAAAAACCCCCGGAACCGGAAAAATAAGCTTTTAATCAAAATCGGCCAAAGATTACTAGTACTTTACTGATGTACTTTTTCAGTTTTTTTCGATTTTCACAAAATTTGCTCCAACGATTTTTTTTAAAATTCAAAAATCAATTATTTTTTAGATTCTCTTTAAAATGTATATTCTCATTTTCTGATTGAAATCTTCTGAAGACCACTTTACTCTTGTACTCCATAGAAAAGATAGGAAAAATGGTTGCCATTGTAACAAAATTAAATATTTTCCCATACTTATAAATTTTACATCTGAATTCATATGTTCCTTACTGTCGGGAACTAAATATATGTCGACACAAAAAAATCTGGTGTGACAAGCACAGAACACAACTTTCGATTACCGAAGGTAAGAGAAAGTTGTGTGCTGTGCGCCAGTCACACCAGATTTTTTATTTTTAAATCATTAATTTTTTTCTTATATAAAAATAATTACAAATTTATTTGCCATCCCATAACTTTGTTCTCAAGCTGATTGGAGGGGCAGCCAGGGGGTGCATTCACCCACCCTCGACCCCTGTAGCGCCTTCATAGTATCGAAAAAATGAAAATAATTATAACAAACTATATCATAGGCGTAGCCAGAAATTTTTGATGGGGGGTTTAGGATGATTTCTCCCCCCCCCCCCCCACCGACTAATGGCTCAGTATATGGCGTCTAATGAAATATATGACTATCCCCCGGACCGGCTCGGGCCCGCCCTTCCCTAATTAGGTGCCACAATTTTTCATTCAACTCGTTTCAGGCAATCAAAAAAGCCTTTTACTTTTTTTGTTCAGTCACATCTCAGATCTCTTTAAGGAAAAAAATGAATTTGAATTTATTTATTTTTCTTTTCAATACATTTCCTCGCTCTTGGCGAATGTATTTTTACAAGTAATTTTATAAAAGGCATCGAGCCAAGCTCTTTTCCTTTGTCTTTTTTATAATTTAAATTTTACTTTTTAATGAAACCCAAGAAATCTGTCGTTAAGAGAGGTTTTGATTTTTTAAAAAGGACTTTCATGCTGTCCTTTGGGATTGAATCCAGATATACAACTTTGTGCAGTGGCGTCATTTCAACTTTTTCTTGGGGGGGGGGCAAACATTTTTTTTTTAAATTTACTTACAAATGGATACCCAAATTTGGCCAAAACATTTAATTTAATTAATTGTTTAATTTATTTACGAATCTATATTGTGTATAAAATGTCCAAATATGAGATTAAAATTTTGAAAAATAACCATAGTTTATTTGAAGCAGTCAACATTTAAAATGCAAGTTTGAAACTAAGGTGCTATCGGAAACTAAATATATCTCGACACAAAAAATCTGGTGTGACCAGCACGGTGCGCAACTTTCTCTTACCGAAGGGTAAGAGAAAGTTGTGTGCTGTGCGCCAGTCACACCAGATTTTTTAGATTCAGGGGACCTCAAAAAGTGTACATCCATCAAAATCTCGAAATCGAATTTTTGACATGAATTCAATACTTTCTCTCTCTATATATTATCATATATATATAGAGGTAAGAGAAAGTAAAAAAAAAAATGTTTGTCTTTTATTATTTTAATTTTTAATATTTATTTTAATTCATTTTAATTATAATATTTAATAATTTTAAAAAATCTTTATTAAGTTGCTTACTTCACAAAACGTTTCTTATACCACAGATAGTTAGTTATATGTGAAAAAACTCATTTTTTTACCTCGAATTTTAAGAATGTTCTTGTTTACTATATCGATGATTTTCAATCTGTGGGATGAGTTTGCTAGTTGACTAATGTGAAGCAACCGGCTCTTAGTGATTGTTGGGGTCATCGCTAAGGGGCCACTACCTAAGCAGCTTGGGACCGCGATCCTTTTTTAGTGAATTTCGCCCAACCCTGGACATGGGATGCTTTAATCTTGTGCATCTATTTGTTCTCTCCCAATTCGATTATCTTTGTGATCAAATTCTAACAAGTTTAATAAATTGAGTAAAGTACGAATAGTTATTCCACAACATTTGAGTAACTAAACCCTTTTTGCATATGTATACATCCTTAACTGTTATTTTATTTTATTAATGTGATTAGGCCCTCATTATCTTCATCAGGTCTTTTTTTTATCTCAAGCTTTAACATTTTGCTTGATAACAAAATGTGTTTGCATTTCTCTTTGATGAAATCAAGTGAAAAAACATTATTGTTTCGTTCAACGAATTTTTTCTATCAAATCCTATATTATTTTATTATAAAAATGGTATTTTAATAAAATTCATTTCATTAATAATCATAAATGATAATAAAAAATGCAAAACCTTTCAATGATGGTAAAATACGTAATAAAAAAAGTCATTTGATGGGAAATTAGATATTTATAAGCGGAGAGGGAAAATGCAATTGCTCGAATTATTAATTATTAATAACGTTGATGATGAATCAAATAAAAAAAATTAATATAATAACTAAAGACTTAATAACTAAAGAGCTATTCGGTTAATGATTCACAAAATATAAACAGTTCCCTGCTCTTTAATTATATTTCGCCCAAGGGGGTGGGGGGGGTGGGTGGGGGCCTTCCTTTCTTTCCCGACCCCCGGGGGGGGGGCCCCCGGGCCGCCGGAAATTTTTTTTTTATGCGTTTGGATACCAAATAACTTAAATAAAAAATTCGGCCCCCCCAATTTATATTAAAAATAATCATCTTATTATAAAAAAAAAAATGGAATCGGGTGCCGGAAAGAAAGAGTGGGGGGGGGGGGGGGGGGGAAAAAAGAAGGGAGGGTTTTTTTTAAAAAAAAAAATAATTATATTTCGGCGAGATTTTTTATTTTATTTAAAAAACAATGCATTTGATTGCTTCAGGGTATGAACGTTAGTTAATTATTTTTATTGTATTTGGAAAGAGAACATACTAGTATGCCAATATGTTGTTGTTGTTTATATTCAAAAACCCTTTTCTTTTATTCTCTTTCTCTTTGATCTCACAAGCAAGGTAAAGAAAGCTAAATCGTCGATTGGACTGAAACTTTTATGAAATTTCATACATGATATAGGCTTATAAACAATAATAAAATTAAAATTCGCTGCAATCGGCCAGGAATTGATTTTTTATTCAAAAGCAAAAAGACGCCAACTGCTTCTGACTGACATTACCCTGAGAGCAATTATTATTGGTCTTTTTCAAACGGATTTCCAAATTTTTCGAAATGGATATCGCCACGTTTTAACCACAAATGCACTAACGATTGCATTTTTATTAGAATATCATTTGGTAGAAAAAAACAACAAATTTTTGTTTATTTATAATACAACTTTGAGGGCGAAATTGGAATATGCATTTTAATGAGCATTTAAAAGATGATTAATTTATGAATTTTAATTAAAATTAAAAAAGAGTGAGGTACAGAATAACGTTAACGTTATTATTAATTTTCATTCTTGATTTTTAAATTTGTATAAACTCACTCTAATTATTTTATTTATTTGTACAGCCGCTGATGAAGAAGTGCTATTAAATGCCTTCGAAATATTGGAGAAAACATTCTAAAAAGTTATTTTCTTATTTTCAAAAACTAGCCTATCCTCATTTATACTACTTGGCACGCTACATCCTTTCTTATATTTAATTAAAATCTTTGGAGCAAATTTTGAGAAAAATAAAAAAAAAAGTCAGTAAAGTACTATTACCCGAAAGCTTAGTTTCGCGCCTCAGTGGGGTATCTAACATATACTAAAGTGTATATAAAATTTCAACCTCCTAAATCAGCGGTCCCCAATCTGTTTTGATGTGCGGCCCACTTTTTCTGTAAAAAAAAAATCGCTGAGGCCCAGTGTATATAAATATAATTTTTATGTTTCCTTAGACGTCCGCGGCCCAGTTGCAATTAGTCCGTGGCCCACGGGTTGGAAACCGCTGTCCTTGATCATTTCTATACTTAATTTTGAACTCAGACAGACTTTTAGAATTCTACAAAAATTTCATCAGAAATTATGCTTAATTTAGGTTTTGAGGAGGAAAAATTTTAAAAATTTCCCGGGGAAGAAACCCTCGGACCACAACTTGAGCTGGGGGCTACTCCATACCCCCCAAGGCCCCCGGAGGATGGTTCCCTCAGCCAAATTTTCAGGCTGAGGTATTTAACAAGACTGTGAGTGTTGTTTATTGGTGAGGCCAAACATCCCATGGCCCCCGGGAATCGAACCCAGGATCTCCGCCTTTCTGGGGCATAGGCCAATAAACAACACTCGTCTTGTTAAATATTTATTTGTAGGTAGAGTATCGATTAGCTATAGGCCTGCTTTAAGCAGATAATAAATTAGTAATTATGAATGGAGTTAGAGCATATCATTTCCTGCTTTTCGGCTAAAGCAAAAATAAGTAAAAAGCCCGAGTCTACAAAAAGATAAAGCGATGATTCATTCAACTCTAAAGTCTATTTCTCATCGATGCAAAAAAAAAAAAAATAAACTTTTTGTGACGGATAATAATTTATTGGAAAACATTTGTCGATCTGACAGAATATTTAAAATAATCATATCATTTAGTTTTTCTACCTTTTCAATTCCATTTTTATTATCCTTTGAAAACTCTGTTTTTTTTTTTATCTTTATAATAGAAAAATTCACAAAGTATTTCATAACTTTAAAATGTGAACTGTGTGTGGTTTTAGGAATGAATGCGCCAATAAATCCCAAGAGGAAATGGAGCCCGAAATCCCATTATTTCTTTTTTTTATCGAAAAAGGAAAAACATTTATTATTTATTAAAAAAAAAAGAGGACTAGATATTATTGGGTTTTAATAATTTAACTTAAAAAACGAAAGAGAGAGAGAGAGAGTTACGTGACTCAAGCAGTTCCAGTTCCTTCTGTTCCGTCGAGAATAAAATATTCAAGTGTAGTGGTAAAGATTCTTTTCTTCTTGTAACAAATAAATGAAATACACACTATTAAGTAAAAAAAATTATATTCAATGAAGAATAATTGTCGGATGATGAGAAATTTTTATATTAACTGGTAGGCCATATAAGCTCTGTAACGCCCTTATCAAAACTACCCTTTTTGAATAAAATATATATTCCAGAACACATTGGTACATTGAGATTGTTTTCATTATTGAGGTGCAGTGGTGCAACTAGAAAGGTATTTTGTGGGTAACTATTATAATTTTTAACTTAAAAAATCTCTTTATTAATGCTATTTTGAATCTATAATAAATCCTTAATTTTTTCTACTAACAAGTTCTCTAAATTTTTCTACTGTTGTTCTGTCCAGTCATTTTTAGTTTCTCTTACCTCTATATATATGTTAATATGTATAGAGAGAGAAAGTATTGGATTCATGTCAAAAATTCGAGATTTTGATGGATCTTCACGTTTTGAAGTTCCCTGAAAAAGTGGTTTTCGCGACATGGTCTGTCTGTGTGTCTGTGTTCACTTTTAAGCATGAAGGAATTGAACTATGAGGCTGAAATTTTATATATAAGTTAAACGTCCCCCGGGACCGGAAAAATAAGCTTTTAATCAAAATCGGTTCAAGAGTACTAGTACTTTACTGATGTACTTTTCCAGTTTTTTTCGATTTTCTCAAAATTCGCTACAACTATTTTGATTAAAATTCAAAAATCAATTATTTTTTAGATGCTCTTTCAAATGTATATTCTCATTTTGCCCTCACAATTGTTTGAAGCACACTTTACTCTTGTATTTAATAGGAAAGAGAGAAATGGTTGCCATGGTAACAAAATATAAATATTTTACCATACTTATAAAAATTTGACATCTTAAATTCTAATATATTGGCGGAAACTAAATATATGTCGACACAAAAAATCTGGTGTGACAAGCACAGAACACAACTTTCGATTACCGAAGGTAAGAGAAAGTTGTTTGCTGTGCGACAGTGACACCAGATTTTTAATATAAAATTCAAATATTTAATTTGCAAATAATGTTCTATGTTCAGAAAAAAAAAATTGATTTGGCAGTTATATATTGGTGAAGAGACTGCTACTTTTTGTCATAATTTAGGCTTCATATTTAATCACAGCCACTTCTACATCAAGCTGATAATTTGAATTTTATGATAAATTTCTGAAAAGGGATCAAAACCTTCGATTTAATGAGTTTATAGAAGGCCTCTGAGCCTCAAGGAAAATTTTTGTTAAATGCAATTACTATTTTCACTTGTTTTTTTTTTTTTAAATACATATTTGAATAAATAAACTTATCTAGGCTCTCTGGAAATTCGCTACTGACATGCAAAGGAAAGGCTAGAGAAGCCCACAGAACACGGACATATTTATGAAATTTCGTATTATTTCTATAATCTCTTCTACATTATTTATTTAAATAATCAGGGCAGAGATTTAACAACAAAATGACTTTTGACAAACCTTCTAAGGCAATAAATGTCACATAATAATGAAGGAAGCCAAAAGTTTGTGAGAGAGGAGTCTTGTGAGAAGGAGAATGTTAACATAATTATGACACAGGCGAATTAATTAATCAAATTTAAGCATCATGTTATCACGTTGCAAGAGAAACTTACTTAAATAAATAATACTACAAGTAGTTAATGAAATCTTAAACTTAATCATCAATATTTATAAAATATTTTCTTTATACATATTTCATTTTATGAGATGAAAGAAAGAGGGCGGGAGAAAAAAAAATTCGTTTGCATATTCTGAATATTTGCATTTTAAATTAAAATTAAACCACAGAAGAAGAGGAAAAGAAAAAAAATTATTAATAAAGACAAAAAGAAATAAAATTACGATGCTTATGGGGATTTCTTTATAGGAAGAGGATAAAGTTCCATTTCGTGTTTATTATGCAAACGTTGGGGGTTCGATTCCCTGAGATATCATTGAAATGATAAAATCTCTAAAGAGAAAAATCAAATGCATGTCAATTGCAAACTTCTTAGGTCTGTGATCTACCCTTGAACTCAGGGCTAGAGAATTAGCTTCAGGTACCCGAGGTCAAGGGTTCGCATCGCGTCTCATGTGACGAAAATTTATTTAAATTGAATTGGCCATCCACCACCATCAATCCAATTGAAATAAATAGAGACTGTATAAATTGCCTTCGATGCCGAAATTGACCTTAAATCAAATTTAAAAAAAAGATTGTGATCGAAAAGTGAGTTTTTTTTTTTTTTATTTAAAACTTGCTGAAAAATTATTTATATTTTTGTCTCAGAAAATCGTTAGGATGGAGAGAGGGGGAAGGGTGTGATGAGATTTGACGATTATTTTCCATCACCAAATGATAAAGAATATAAAATATATCTTATAATTTCTTATTATAGGCTACATAATAAAGGTTAAAATTTTAACAATTTTTTTTTGGTTGGAAGAGAGAATAAATAACAAACACGAGGTTAAAATCTTAAAGGCACCCTTTGCCTATTTAAATATTTTTGTCTTAAATATTAACGTTTTTACTTTCAGAATCGCAATTTGTTGCAAAGGAGTTAAAATTAATTAACACTGATTAAATTTAATGTTTTTGTTTAGTGAATAGGCCTGATATTGTGTCGATAATAACTCGTTAACTCAATCAACTCATTATTCTCCTGATAGGTCATCATATTAAAGGTATTTAATATTTGCATATCATATTTGCATGATGAAAATTTGATATCTTTATTTTCTCTCTATAAATATAGTCTATTTATTTATAAAATTATCCATATTTTTTTTTTTTTAATTTTACAATAGGATGAAGCCGTTCACCAGGGGATGAGAGCGCGTTTAGGGTAGCTCTTCTAATACATGTCGGAAAAAATTCATTAATACCATGATTGTTAATTTTAGCAAATTAGATAAATATACTTGGCATTATTGAAATGAACATTTCTTGCATTTA
>JAKCPI010024966.1:0-11631 GCA_023213315.1 Euborellia annulipes
TTTTTTTTTCTAATTTTCTCAAAATTCTAACGATTTTGATTAAAATTCATAAATCAATTATTTTTTGGTTGCTCTTTAAAAATGTATATTCTCATTTTGCAGTCAAAATTGTCTGAAGCACGATAGGAGAGATGGTAACAAAATATTTTTCCATGTTTATTATAATATACATCTTGAATTCTAATGTACTGCAGGTAACGAAAAAATGTTACAACATAAAAAAATCTGGTGTGACAAACAGGGAGGGGGAGTGACCAGTCCCACCCGATATTTTTTTACTGGTGCATAAAATTTTAAAAATGGATGGAAAAAAAATATTAAATATATTTTTGTGCCATAAATTAACAGTGCATTTAATGGCGATATAATTTTATTTTGAATTTTAATATTTTCGCCGTTGGAGAGAGCAAGAGAGAAATGATTTAAAAATGGGTCGTTTTTGTGTAAATATTGACGAATTCACTAGGCTAGATATTGGATGCATTTGCACTGCGAGGTAATGCAATTATAAATTTTCAACCAAATATTTTCTCTCTCTCTCTCTGGCAGGCAAACTGGCGAAATCGGATTGGGCGAGCCTGAAAGGCAGGCAGCCATAAGCCCTGAAGCCGCAATCCATCAAATGTGAGAGAAGCTCGCAGGATTAGCGCCGGATTAGCGTCCGGGATATGGCACTAATCGGACGGATGCCTCACACATCACATCACTCTAAACCCACCCCAATGGTGCACTCTTCGATTGTCTTTCATATACACTAGCCAATGAATTATTTGAAAAGAAAGAAATATCAAAATATATTCTTCTTTTGATATGGTAAGAACCAAAATTAAAATCGACCTTTACTAGTCCAAAATATTATATATTTCCTCTCCGGGTCATTGAAAGCGTTAAGGAGAAATTATATCCCAATAACATTCTTTAGATATTCAGACAAGTGTGAATGGCGAATAGGGTGGTAAAGTCGCCTTTTAGAATAAAGTAAAAAAAATAAATTTAAAATAAACAAACGTTTAAAAGTTTCCCCTTCTGCCAATTTTTTTATCCCTTCCAAAAAATAAAAGTTGTCGAGGGCATCAAAATCATTGTTGAAGTCAAATCCGGCCAGTCATTTTTTCAGGTTTGGAAACAATAAATAGTCACTCGGGGCTAAATCTGGAGAATAGGGCGGATGAGGGAACAATTCGTATCCCAATTCATGGATTTTTGCCATGGAAATTGAAAATTAACTTTTTTCCATTTTCTTCACAAATCACGAGGAAGTCTGCTATTAATGGATGTCAAACAAAAACTAAAAGACCAAGCTGGTTCAAATTTCGACAGGAGTTAGCTGATAGTTGCCAGCTGACAGGAGCAGTGTTGCCATTTCAGTTAAGAGGCGGGAAATTCCAAAAGTCACGGACTTATTGACCTGCCCCTATTTTGAAAAGTTTGTCTAAAAAATTTCGGAAAAGTGAGCTTTTTATTAATTTTTGTCTATTCACGAAATATTTTCTCGCATACTATAAGCGATTGCAGATTCTTATTAAAATATTTTATAGTTGGTAAAAAAACACTTAAATTCGAATTGATTTTCAATTAGCTCGTTGTTGCTTTTCTTCACCTAATTACAAAAAATTCTGACAATAAATAATATCTTTCTAATGTCGTAATTGCAATTGATAAAAGCCATTTGTATTGTCCCTTATGAAAAATGAATATGATTTCTTATCAGATCCATTTGGTCGCGAGATGTCCTCTAGCTTTATGGCCCTATTGTGTGCTTGGGGCGTGGCGGGGAGGACATCCCCTTAATGGGGGTAATTTTGGGGAATGCTCCACTGCCTCTATCCATACTTGTCATGTGTGGGTGTAATCCCGACATATTAGCAGAGCTATCGAGCTTTATGGTCCTTTAGCTGGGTGGGGATAACCGATATTTATGCATCGGGCGCAATGGGATTTATCTTCATCCCCAACCAAAATCAGCCCTTTATATTTATATATATCTGAATTTGGCTTATTAAAATTTCCGGCGCTCGGAGGAGGAGGAGCTTTGATCTCGGGGCTGCGATTCCTCAAACCTCGGCTGCCCTCCCAAAACTCAATTACCAAAGCTTCTTTCATAAGGCCTGTAATTTTTCCATTTGGGTATTTTGCCAGTAGTTTTAGTTTATAATGATAGGGCGCATCGTCGAGATTAAAAGGATGGGATGTCGTTTGGATCTCTAAGGATCACCAATTAATATGAGAACTAAGTTAGGTGCTAGTCCATTTTAAAACAGATGAATTCAATCTTTCCAGCGAGTATGACATGATCATGTCATTTAAATAAAATACAAAAATTAATTAAACAGACATCTGTTGCTTTTTTAACAAAGATTAAATGTAAATATCGTATTTGTCTAGTAAACTAGAATAAAAGAAAAGAAAAACGTCACGGGACCGACGGTTTTGTACGAATTATCGGAATAACAATTATCGGAAGTAAAAAATAAAAAAATAAAAAATATTGATGCGAAGACTAGATTGTAGAAAGGAAAGAAAAAATCTAAGAGAAGCTTAATTTCCCTCTACCTTTTCATCATTTCCTTTGAGTGAAAAGATTACGAATGAACGAGAGAAACTTTTCTCGCTACTTCCAACTCTTGAAAACAAAATTGTATTATTCCGTCTCTGTATAATACATATATAGTTAAGTGAAAGTAAAAATATTTCAGAATTTTAATCGTTAGATCAACCATTGATCTCTCATTATTCGCCTTACAATCAGTTACAATATAGTTCAAATTACTTCAAATATTAAGCTTATATATTTACTCAAAAAATAAACCTGTTTCTTCCAAATTCGAGGGATTAAAATTGTAATTTATTCGCAACTATTCCAACGTCTGCCCGCTGTCAAGAATGAATAGGAAGAAAGAAAATGAATAATAGAATGTAAATTTCCTTTGCCCTTGTTTAAGGACAAGTATCTGTCCTAAGTCGGAGTGATTAATAAGCAATGTTTGTAGTCCATCTATTTGTCGGCAAGTTGGTGCCGAGATAATGAACCGCTGTTGCTTGCAAATTAATCGCAAAGACGTCCCTTTGAGTAAGAAGGAAGGGAAGCCCTTGTCCGGAAGTGTTGGTCTTTGTGAATTATGCATGCAGCCCGAGAACAAGAGACTGCTAATAGCTGGATGCTGTTTAATGCAATATGGCGGCGGGCTTAAGTAAAAGCCAGCCTGATCACGAGGGGTGGGCGGGCAAACTTCCTATTTGAAATAATAATAAAAATATAAGAGATTCATCTTTTAATCTCTCAGTTATTTTCTATTATTAGCACTTAAATTCAATTCACATTGAAACACATTATTAATAAGACTATTCGTAATTTTTCAATCAAATTGATTTAAAATGAAAAGAATGGCTATGGTGATAATTGCAAGATGCGGTGAAGGAAGGCAGTCATGAAATAATAAACTAAGTTATATATTTTCGTCAACGTTTCGGGAACACTTCCCGCTCCCATATTCATAAGATATAGTCATCAAAATCAATTTAAGTATTACTCAGATGAAAGCCGAACGTCGACAGAGATAGATAAATTTTTAATATTTCTAATCTCATACTCCATGAAATATTTATTTGCAAGTAAGAAGCATTACAACAAAAAAAAAATAAGTGTCACAAAATAGAGAAAAAAAATTGAGAAGTTGACGTTCATAAAAGAGGCTGCTATCCTTCAACAATTATCCTATTTATCTAGGAGTAAATTCGGTTTAATTACAGAATTTAGTCTCATCAACTGGGGCTATGATAATAAAAATTCAAAACAATTGTTATTTTTTCTCTATGTTTATAATCCAGCACTGTCGATCCCATAGTGTAAGTATGGATAAAATCTGGACCTTCGGTTAACGAAAATGGTGTTCTGTCCTTCTCTTTTGTGTGGAAATATATTTAGTTTCCGCCGATATATTAGAATTCAAGATGTAAAATTTACAAACATAGGAAAATATTTATATATTGTTACCATATTTCCTATGAAGTACAAGAGTAAAGTGTGCTTCAAAAGATTTCAAGATCAAAATGAGAATATACATTTGAAAGAGCATCTAAAAAATAGTTGATTTATGAATTTAAAAAAAAAAATGGTTTGAGCGAATTTTGAAAAAATCGAAAAAACTAAAAAAGTACATCAGTAAAGTACTAGTACTTTTCGGCCGATTTTGTTTAAAAGTTTATTTACACGAGTTAGGGGGGTGCCTAACTTAAATATAAAATTTCAACCTCCTAGCTCTTTTCGTTTTTGAGATATTTTGTTCACAGACACACACAGACAGACCATGTCGCGAAAACCACTTTTTTGGATTCAGGGGACCTCAAAACGTGTATATCCATCAAAATCTCGACATCGAATTTTTAACATGAATCCAATACTTTCTCTCTCTATAAATATATTACATATATACATAGGTAAGAGAAAGTAAAACAAAATTTTGGCTAGAATTTTTACTAATAAATAGACAGATATTATTAAAAAAGGTAATTTTATTTTCAAATCCTGTCAGAATCTCTAGTCCAATCATATTAATAATAAATTTGGGAGTTTTTTGAATACGGTACCACAAAACATTTTAACAATTGAAATTTAAAATTCTTCAATCTCTGTGGCTTTGAATTGTTATTTTGAGTTAACAACTTGGTTTACCCTTATTCAATATTCAGTAATAATTTATAAGGTAAATCCATTTGAATTCTAACCAAATACCGCGTTACAACCACAAGATTTTTTTTAACGGTATAAAATGAAATACTTTGAAATGTATTATGTAGTTAAATCTGGTGTGAGTGAACATAAAACAACTTTCTTTTATCTAAGCAATTGAAAGTTGTGTTCTGTGCTTATCACACCAGAATTTTTGTGACGATATGCGCCAATACATAAGAATTTAAAATGTAAAAATTTATAATCATAGAATATTTACCGATTTTAGTTAAAAATTATTTTCGCTCCTCAGGGGGGTTCCTAACTTAGGTAAATATAAAATTTCAACCTCATGGCTCAATTTCTTCTTTTATTTTGAAAACATAGACAGACATACATAAAGACAGACAGACCATTTTTCTCTGGACGCTCTTTTTGGACTCATGGGACCCAAAACGTCTATTTTCATAAAAAATTAATCTTTTGAATTTCTCTCTACATACAAAATTATGGGTATGATATATTTAAATTTATATACACAAATAATAAATTTATATAATTCAATATTTATATAAATTTCCTTTGCGGCTTACATGCGAGATGTTATATAATACTTTAATATAATATATGTAATTTCTTATTTATTATTAAGAAATGTCATTAAAAATAAAGATAAATACATGAAAAAAGTTAATACAAGATGTTATGTTAAGCTTCATTATTAAGGGGCTACGGGAGCATAGGCGTATCCACGGGGGGGGGGGGGTTTGGGGGTTCAAACCCCCCATTGGACCCAAGCCATGACTAGATATTTAAGCTCTATAATACAAAATACTTTTTCTCTCTATATATTTCATATATAGGGTAAGAGAAAGTAAAATATAATAATTTTGTCTAGCTTAAAAAAAAAAAAAAAAAAATTAAATAAAACTCAAAAAATTCTAGAAAATTCAGAATTTTTCCATTTAGACCAGGCGCTGGAGGTAGTTGAGTATGCAAAATTTGAGGACCGAATTCTGACAATGGATTTGGGCTAAGAATAGCTCCCAGAATAAGGATCCGGATCTTGCCGGGCCAATTTTTGGTCCAATTTTTTTTTACCCCCACCCCTCTTATTTCCATAGGAAATCAATGGAATGCATGCTAAGATGATGTGAAGAATTGCAATTATGGTCAAATTCGAGTACTTAAAACCTCAAACAATGAAAAAACTGTCTTGTCAGCAACTGAGGGGATCCTCTAGAGTCATGGGCGTAGCCAGACTTCTTGTTAGGGGGGGTCAACTCCTCGTTAGGGCGAAAGAGGGGGTTTCCCATTAATATCTACATAGAGTATTAATTATTTATTTAAATAAAATAAAAAAATTAAATTAATGTAGTGAATTGGAGTGTTAAAAAAAATTTCCAATGGGAAAAATATATATATATATTTTTTTTAATTTTTAGGACCAGCCAGGGGGGGCAACGGCCCCCCTGCCTCCCCCTGGCTACGCCCATGTCTAGAGTCCCCTGAGAAGTACTATCTTGCCACCAGTTGTGGTGGTCCCCTCTAACCCCTTCAACTCTTTTCTCTCTCTTTGTTATAAATTTAAATATACGGCTTTAACACCATGCCAAATTGTGGGGACCGGCAATTATGTTCATAATCCACTACCTGGTATCCCAATCAATGAAAAATACTATCTTGCCGCCAACTGCGGTGGTCCCTCTAACTTCTTCACCTCTTTTCTCTCTCTCTGTTATACATTTAAATATACGGCTTTAACATCATTCCAAATTGTGGGGACCAGCAATTATGTTCATAATCCACTACCTGGTATCCCAATCAATGAAAAATACTATCTTGCCGCCAACTGCGGTGGTCCCCTCTAACCCCTTCACCTCTTTTCTCTCACTCTGTTATACATTTAAATATACGGCTTTAACATCATTCCAAATTGTGGGGACCTGCAATTATGCTCATAATCCACTACCTGGTGCTCCAATCAATGAAAAATACTATCTTGCCACCAGTTGTGGTGGTCCCCTCTAACCTCTTCACCTCTTTTATCTCCCTTTATTATAAATACACCAGGTAGTAGATTATGAGCATAATTGCCGGTCCCCACAATTTGGCATGGTTTTAAGTAGGAACGGACCGAATATTCGGTTTCGGTTACGGTTTCGGCCAGTTTCGGCCAAAAATCCGGGTTTCGGCCGTAGTTTCGGTTTCGGCCGGCCGAAACCTGAGTCTGAAAAGATGGGATGAGACTTGCATGCAAAAAAAAGGTCAAATTATTTGCAAAAAGCGGAAAAGGTGCGGAAAAAATTTTTTAGTCTCCATAAAAAAAAGGTAAAATGATTTTCACGGGAAGGGAAAAAAATTTTCCGCAGCTCGAAAAAATTTCAAAAAAAAAAAGTAAAATAATAATAATTTTTTATAGGAAATACAAGTTTCGGTTTCGGTTACGGTTTCGGCCGAAACTAAGATTGAGGCCGAATATTCGGTTTCGGTTTCGGCTGAAAATCTTGTTTCGGTCGGACCCTAGTTTTAAGACAGTACATCTAAATGTATAATAAAGGGAGAGAAAAGAGGTGAAGGGGTTAGAGGGGACCACCGCAGTTGGCGGCAAGATAGTATTTTTCATTGATTGGGATACCAGGTAGTGGATTATGAACATAATTGCCGGTCCCCACAATTTGGAATGATGTTAAAGCCGTATATTTAAATGTATAACAGAGAGAGAGAAAAGAGGTGAAGGGGTTAGAGGGAACCACCGCAGTTGGCGGCAAGATAGTATTTTTCATTGATTGGGATACCAGGTAGTGGATTATGAACATGATTGCTGGTCCCCACAATTTGGAATGATGTTAAAGCCGTATATTTAAATGTATAACAGAGAGAGAGAAAAGAGGTGAAGGAGTTAGAGGGGACCACCGCAGTTGGCGGCAAGATAGTATTTTTCATTGATTGGGATACCAGGTAGTGGATTATGAACATAATTGTTGGTCCCCACAATTTGATGTTAAAGCCGTATATTTAAATGTATAACAGAGAGAGAGAAAAGAGGTGAAGGGGTTAAAGGGGACCACCGCAGTTGGCGGCAAGATTGTATTTTTCATTGATTGGGATACCAGGTAGTGGATTATGAACATAATTGCCGGTCCCCACAATTTGGCATGGTGTTAAAGCCGTATATTTAAATTTATAACAAAGAGAGAGAAAAGAGATGAAGGGGTTAGAGGGGACCACCACAACTGGTGGCAAGATAGTACTTCTCAGGGGACTCTAGAGGATCCCCTCAGTTGCTGACAAGACAGTTTTTTCATTGTTTGAGGTTTTAAGTACTCGAATTTGACCATAATTGCAAATCTTCACATCATCTTAGCATGCATTCCATTGATTTCCTATGGAAATAAGAGGGGTGGGGGTAAAAAAAAATTGGACCAAAAATTGGCCCGGCAAGATCCGGATCCTTATTCTGGGAGCTACTCTTAGCCCAAATCCATTGTCAGAATTCGGTCCTCAGATTTTGCATGCTCAACTACCTCCAGCGCCCGCTCTAATTGAAAAGAATTGATTTTTGTTATGCTTTATAAAAAATTAAAGCCGCTTAAAATTGATTAAATCTCGCAAATGAAAAATAATAAAAATTATTATATAAATAAATTTTTTATTTTTTTTCTTAAAGAGGTCTGATATAGGAGTCTGATAAAGAGAAACACATAGAGAGACACCCCGGTATTTTAGGCCCATATACATAAAATTAAGAGATTTGCATTATTTATTGCCTGATACGAGTTGATTGAAAAATTGCGGCACTTAATTAAGAAAGGGCGGGCCCGAGCCACCTCGAGGGGGAGTCCAGGGGGGGGTTGAAGCGAAGGCGGGGTAAGTGGCTAGTCATATATTTCATTAGACGCCTTATACTGCCCTATTAGTCGGGGTGGGAGGGGAGGAGAAATAATCCCCCCATCAAAAATTTCTGGCTACGCCTATGTACGGGAGCGAAGGTGTTAAGCATGTTTTTCACGATAAGATGGAGTAGTGTGTCATAAAAAGTATGCCCAAAAAATCAAGAAATTCAAAAATTTGCCAAGAGATGTCAAAATGGTAGATAATAATATTTAATGCATTTGGTTGATTTTCATTTATCTTTTAACAATAAATACTTTATAAATGTTATTATATATTATGTATCTTTAATAAAATAATAAAAATATATAGATATAGGCTAATACTATATCGTCTGTTAGACTAGCCTGCCATCTATTGCAAGAATGCTGAACTAATTTGACAGTTGAATTTTAAATAAATTATCTATGCTTATTTGAAAAAATTTCATAATTAATATGTGATTAATAATAACAATAAATTAATTTTTAAATTTCAAAAAAATTAAAGATTATTGGGACTGATTGTTTTTTTGTATTTGCTTGATAACAAAAAAATTAATTACGATAATTTTTTTTAATAAGTCCTTAAAAAAATTATAGCTCGATGTCCCAATAATCTTTTATGAATTTAATTCATTTAAAAAAAACCGCATTGAAAAATTCCTTATAATAGTCTAGTTTTTTTTAAGTACGTTTAGACGTCGCTCCAGAACCCCCCTTAAGAACTCATTCACGCCCCCCTGATGTGGAACTGCCACTTCGAAAATGAACTCGACATTTCGAGAGAAACAGAAAAGAGATAAGTAAGTTTTTTAGCTTAATACTGGTATGTGAGCTAATAACCAAAATAATTCATTATAAGGATAATTTATTATACCTGATAAGTGTCTGGAGATTTTCTCTATGTTGGGGATTTTATGTAATATTTAGGTGATTGAAGGGTGGGAGGAGGGAAAGGATCAGTCAGTCAGATGTGGAGCCCTTGGCATCCATAAAAAAGGAAATGGAAGATTTCTGGTGTGTTCGTAAGCATGTGTGTGTGCGTGCTGATGGCGCCAGCGCACAAAACCACTAATAAATTCTATTCTTATCCGGGCTGGCGTCGCCGTCGAGCTTTTTTATGGTCCAGCCAGCCTCCGTTACCGCCCCCCAGCCCCTATTCGCCTGCCGGGTTAATATAAAGATTTTATGAATATAAATTTACGAATACGCATAAGGGATGTCGCAGAAATGACGGCATGCAAATGGCAAACGGGACGAGGAATCTTTTTATTTGCGGAATCTATCTCGAAAAAGCGAACGCGAAACTCCAAAGAGGCGGTCTCTTCCTCCCCCCCCTCCTCTCAGCATACAGCATATCATCCGGATATTAAAAATTCAACATTCATGCTTGCGAAAATTCAATGCAATTATTGGAAATTTTGAGACTCTTAGAAATTATTAAAAAAAGAAAAAAAAAATTAAATCAAGATCAAAGGTAAAAGCATAGAGCGCGTTTTTTTTTTTTTGTCATTTGCCATCAGCAAATTTTATACCAGTATAAAGACCATTGATGGATCCGAGAGAGGAATTTCAAACTAATGTCATTCTTAATCAAAAATCTTTTTAAAAATTAAAAAAAAAAAAATGATCAAAATTTTTTCATAAAAATAAAATAAAAAAATCTGGGTGTGACTGTCGCACAGCACACAACTTTCTCTTACCTTCGGTAATCGAAAGTTGTGTACTGTGCTTGTCACACCAGATTTTTTGTGTCGACATGTATTTAGTTCCCGACAGTACGGAACATATGAATTCAGATGTAAAATTTATAAGTATGGGAAAATATTTATATTTTGTTACCATGGCAAACATTTCTCCCATCTTTCCTATGAAATACAAGAGTAAAGTGGTCTTCAGAAGATTTCAATGACAAAATGAGAATATACATTTTAAAGAGAATCTAAAAAATAATTGATTTTTGAATTTTAATCAAAATCGTTGGAGCGAATTTTGAGAAAATCAAAAAAAAAAAAAACTGAAAAAGTGCATCAGTAAAGTATTAGTACTTTTTGGTCGAAGAATGGAGTATAAAAAAAAATTTTCCCTCTGAAACGCATATGTGTGGAATTTTTTTTTAACCTTCCAGTTTGCCCCCATGCCTTGGTGTAGTGGTTAGCGTGCTGGACATTTATTTGTACCAAGGGTCGCGGATTCGTATGCCGTCCCATGCAACAAAAAATTTATTTTATTGGCTTCCATTCAATTTAAATAAATAAAAAATGAAAATGTAATTTATTTAGAACTGTTTTCCTGAGATTATCCTAAAACTGATTCAAAAAGTTAATCTCTTATTTTAGTACCTGGAAAAAATAATATTTGATATAAGCTTATTAAATTAGAAAAAAATTTGGTCAGTACTTTTTTTTTATTATTCTTTTTTCTTTTTAAGTTGTTAAAAAATATTTACTCAAACCCGGATAAAATTGATTTGAGTAAAGAAACTAAGTTTTAATAAATATTTTGTTAGAATGTTTATTTTTTGCTTGAGTAAATCGAAAGAGCCGAGATGGCTAATAAATCCATTTGGTGATTTTTCCAAATATTTTTCCACAGATGGCCGGGCGATTCGCTACCGGCAAACCAAAACAACCTGAAACCTTTAATCTAATCTGCGCGATCCCGCAACGCGCAAGAAAAACACAAGACTACGCCTAATAACCAGAGAGATACGGTATAAGGGATAAAGGGCGAGAGCGAGATCAAGATGGCGGCGGAATGTGTCCGAGCTGATAAGGGCGTTATGGGAAGGTTGTAAAGCCTCTGCCGCCCTTCACTTAAGAGGCTAATCTGAAGAAAAAAAGGTCTAGAACGGGGAAACGGGAGAAAACTGCCAACATTTCTTTTTTTTAAGGGGTTTAAACTCAAAAATAAAAAACAGCATGGTAGTAATATCATTATTGGAATATTAATTTAAATTTATGTGGAATTTTTGATTGAACATTCATTCAAAGGCTATTTTTTGCTGTTTCTCAAAATTTTATTGAAATTAATTTGCTATTCTGAGCGTCTTGAAATGTGATTAGTAGTTGTAGCCATAATGTATTT
>JAKCPI010024967.1:0-11946 GCA_023213315.1 Euborellia annulipes
AATTACGCTGGCTGGGAGTTGGAGAACGAAGGAGGGGAGCAAATGAGCAGGGTACTATCACAGATTAATGATATATCTATCATTGATGAGGAACTTGGCCAAAAAAACGGTCAGGAAACACTGGATTATGGAGGGGGGGGCGCAAGTTAGACACTTGCCACAGGCGCTTCATACCCTATTTACGGCACTACTGCCAGGTATTAATTTCTTTTTGTTATTCACTCTGGTCTTTATTTACTTGTAATATAAGAATATCATTTTTTTTTTTTAATAAAATGAAAATTCTTATGTATTTTATGTTCCAAAATTTATAAATGCTTGATTGATTCAATGAGAAGTTTTGCGTTCACCTCTCCCACCACTTTTTCTAATATCATGTGGGCACTGTAGCATAGCCAGGATTTCAGTTTGCGAAAGGGGGGAGTCTTGGGGTACTCCCCCCCCAAAAAAAAGGGTGTCGAATGTATGGGCTTAGAGGCTCGTCGTTTTTCAGTGTTTGAGGTATTTCCCGAATCAGCAGTGATCTTTCATGCAGTTTGCAGTTATTTTCTGGTTATAGGTTTCAAAAGATACTAATGACATACAACCAGGTATTTATTAATTTAAATAAGCGAAAAAGGTAGCCACCGAAGGGAGTCGCACCACGGATCTGTCGATTTGTACTCAGCATGTCCTACCGCATTTGCTTATTTAAATTTGATAGATCGCTAAATTTCAGTCTACTAGATAAACACCGCTAAATGCACCCTTGAGAGGATCCTAAAACGTCCATCTAGTTCGCGCCTCAGCCCGGAGAAATCTGAACGCTTGATTAGCGCTAGTGCGATCTATCAAATTTAAATAACCGAATGCGGTACTGTGGTCCAGTAGTAGGGCATGTTGAGTACAAATCGACAGATCCGTGGTGCGATGGCTACCTTTTTCGCTTATTTAAATTAATAAATACTTGGTTGTATGTTTTTCATAATTACTTCTTGGACCAACATATGATATATATATATAATTTTGTATCTAATGATTAACACAGTTTTGTATGTCCATTCCTTAACTGTTGTCTTTTGATCTTTTCGTTTGAATCTAGATGCCTGATCCGCTGATTGGCTTTGGCCCAATAAAAGTGTCTTATCTGACACTTCTTTCCCCCTCTAATTCAGTATGTCATTATGAGTATAATATAATACAGTCAATAGTCAACACCTCTAATCCCCTGCCATTGTGTTGGGTCTTAATGAAATGTTAAAATCAATGAAATATAAAATCAACACATCCCTAATAATAAAGTCCTGATTGGAAGTGATAGCAAAGTTCTGGAAGATTCTTGGGACGAGACAATTCTTTTGAGAGCTCTGAGATCCTAAAAAACGAAATTTCTTTCCTCAGATTCGAGAAAATCGACCCAAAACAAGGTTGTAAGCCTACTCGGGGAAGATATGAGGATGCAACCCCCCCCCCCGAAATCAGAAAAAAAAAATAAAGAAATAATTCGAAATTATAATTATATCCTTAAGAATAGCCCGGATCATCCAAACCACCTTCTTCCCCAATCTGGTACAAAAATAAGAAATGCAAGTTATTTTATCAAAAAAAATAGATTTTATTGCTTGTTTCTAAAAATATCTTAGAAAAAATATATAAAAAAAATTTGTATTTATATTATTTTATAATTATTTTTTTGCACATAATCATAAATCAACAATAATAAATTATATTTATAAAAAGAGGAATAGATACTTAAAAATAATAAAATATTTACAATAATTTTTTCTTAAAAAAAAAAAAAAAAAAAAAAAATTAATTCATATAGCTTTAAGTACACTTGTTTTAGATATAGGATCGAGATGTGATTCTTCATTCAGTGCCATATTTCCTCGTTTTCTTGTCATTAATTTAATATATACGTAATAGATCATTAAAGGTATCGGAGTGAGTATTGCCACAGAGACAGGAATGACTGAAAATCAAAAAAAAAATAATTTAATTTAATTTTATTCTAGAAGTTATTGCTTATATATATATGGGTCATTCTACAAAAATGCATAATTGCAAATAATTCAATGACTCCCAAACATATTGACTTTTTTAACAATCAGGTAATAAGAAAAGTTAATAATTTTTGGGTAGACATGATAAATATTGAAATTTAAAAAAATTTAATGAAAATATTCGTCTTTTTAACCCAAAAAAGTTGGTCCCTTGGGGTGTAACAGCTCAAAAAGTGAACATTTAAATGCAAATTTATTTTAAACTATTAGATTTATATCATTATTATCCATATTGATATAATCTAAGATACTTTATTAAGCATTGTTAATGATTTTAATTTCAGTCGCGTACCTCGTCAGTCCCCTGGCTTATGTTAAATTTGAAAAATATCTGATATTATATACTGTTGATAAAATAATTAACTGTTTTAGGTAAAGATGGCATTGGTGCCCAAATACCGGGCGTTATCCAACTTTTATTGTTATTTTTGTGTTGAAAATCAACATGTAAACACTCAATTTGTCAGTCCCTTGGTAAGTAATATTTTGGAAATTTATTAATAATTATTTCAACAATATACTGGATTTGCTGTCTTTTTATTGTTATATTTAATATATAAAAGAAAAAGAAAATATTCCATATCAATTTAGCAGATTTTTTTGTGTTTTATATCAAAAACGTCTGTCCCTTGGAAGTTTTTCAACCGTAAAGCTAAGAGGTTGATGAGCTTATATATATTAATAATTAATTAATTATTATTAATAATTAATTAATTAATAATAATTAATTAATTAGCTTATATATATTAATACAAAAAAAAATAAAATAAAATAAAATAAATCTCAGTGTTACTATATGGATAAACTTATTGGCTATCAAAATTATTACAAACAATTGAAATCAAAGTTACGAATTGTGCATTTCAAATTCGACACAGAGAAACACAGATTTGAAAATACAGTAGAGTCCCGGTAATCCGAACCTCGCTAATCCGAACTTCCGGTTAATCCGAACTCTTTTTGCGTAAGATTTTTTTTTTTTTTTAAGAGAAATATAAATGAAAATTAGACATTAAAGGAACTTTATTTTATTAAAAAATACGAATTATAAAAAATAGAGAAATAGTATAAGCAACAACACATCACGCAAATTAATGAGTTTCTTTTTCTCTTAATTAAACGTAAAAAAATATTATGAAATATTTATTTAGACAATAGAAGAGGGAGCGGTTGTGGCATGCTATAACAGCCACTTCACTTATTGTCATATTTATTTAGAGTTTAATATCACCGACAAGTTTCACGGTTTACAACATTATAAATACGACTTTATTATCAAAATTAACTAATTCAAGCTTACAATTCCGGTTAATCCGAACTTCCCGATAATCCGAACGATCCAATTAGTTCGGATTAACGGGACTCTACTGTATTAAAATAAAAGTAATCGCTGATTGTTTAAATAAAAGTATTTCGACACTCTTAAATAGATAAGGCGTCAAATTAAAATGTTGCTGCGATAGAAAAAATTTAAAAAAAAAAACATGTTTTTTCGAATCCCTTCCAGTATTCGGCAACCTCATAAAATAAATACCTGTAGTAAGATCGGCCTCCGGTTGACCGAGTGAAAAACGCAACATAAATATAGCAATTCCCGTATTTTGAATTCCGGCTTCTATAGCGATTGCCAAGCTATCCTCAGGAACTTGTCGACATGCTTTGGCTAATATTAGACCACAAATGTAGCCTACCCAAGGAAGGCCTAATCCTGCTATGATGATCTGAAACATACAAATGAAAAACCAATCAATAAATGCTTTCAATTTTAATAGAAGAATGTCTCCTAAAAATAAAAAAATAAATTTTCTTCTTTCAAAAACTTTGCTTACCTAAACACAAACATTAAAAGTTTACTTTAATCTCTCATCTATCTCATTACGAGTGAAAATCATTTTTAACGAGTGATCAAATATTATTATTAAGCAATTTATAAACAATCTAAATTTGTTTAATTCATCTATGTTGATATGTTATTTGTTTTTTTTCTTAATTTTATATACATATGTACTTAAAAAGGATTAGTGTAAATAAATATTGCTTCCGGTTACTTTGCAAATGTCATCAAAACTTGTCTTTTGCCATTGTTAGGTCATATCGTCTGAGGGAATCCCAATGAGTGAGAATTCCGAAAGATAGACAAGAAATGAGATATAAACAAATAAAAGAAAACTTATTTCGGTTCTTAGAAATTAGTAGTAACCAAAATATTTGCAAAATAATTTGGGAGAAAAATTTTATTATAAACATTTAAAAAAAAAATATTCTTAAATATAAGCTAATTTTAAAAGGTAGATAGTATATTTCTTTTAAACCCTTTTTGACTAATGAGGCCATTTAGGGCTTTGAATTTATTAGATAAATTTTTAAATACTAGGTACGGATGGCTAATGGGGATATTCAACACGCTAATTGCTCGGGGTCACCAATCCGAGCTTCCGCCGCGCTTGGCAGCGCTTAACCAAAGCGATAGTGGTGAGTGTTGCTTTTCTACCTTGCCAGACTCTCCAACGAAAAAATCAAAATAATTATAGTGGCTGAACGAAGGATAATGGTGAAAGCGAGAAGCCAGACAAATAAAACAATTAATTACAAAATGCTTTATGCAAATAGCGTGCCTTCTTCCGTACGGAATGAATGAAAGCCGTGGACAGTGGCGTCATTTGGGGGGGGGGGAATTTGACCCTGATTTTTTTTTATAAAATTTTATATTATTCTAAATAAAATATTTCAAAATATATATATCTACGAGTATACAAACTGTACAAAATTAAACAATTAATTAAATAAAATATGTTTTGGCCAAATTTGAATACCTATTTGTAAGTAAATTTTAAGAAAAAAAAAATGTTTGCCCCCCCCCCTCCAAGAAAAAGTTGAAATGACGCCACTGGCCATGAATAGGTTTTGATTTATTTTTGAACAATAAGCCATGCCAATTGGAGAATATTTTAACACATTTAAATAACAATAGAGAAACATTTATTTATAGTCTATTATATACTAAATTTAGAATACAATAAGATTTTTTATTGCTTGTGAAAATCTTAGCATAGAGTTGAGTATCAGACATATTAAATATATTCGTATGTTTAACAAGACTGTTGAGTGTTTTTTTTTATTGGCGAGGCCAAACATCCCATGGCCCCCGGGATTCGAACCCAGGATCTCCAGCCTTTCCAGGCCACCGGACCCTCGACCTACACCAATAAAACCCTGGTAAAATTATTAGCCTAGAGGGCCCCGAGATTTCGACTGCCTTAAGGGCCTATATGTTGCTTAATCCTCCACTAATTGTATATAGTGAAATAATTTTAATGACCGAAAAGGTGAAATAAAATCTGATATAGATTTGTATTTGTAAAATTATTTCATTATATACCATACACTCAAGGCTCTAGCCCACAGGTGGGGACTTAATTGCGGCGCTCACTCTACCAAGGGTCGCGGGTTCGCATCCCGGGTCATGCGACACTTTATTTCAATTGGATTGGCTACTAATTCAATTTAAATAAATAGATGGGGTGATGAACTTTGTTGGTGAAAAAGACCTTTAATGAAATTAAAAAAAAAAAAAAAAATTAAATCATGAATTAATAATTAAATCAGTCACTATTTTCTTACATCAACATTTGGTATTTTTTTTTTATTTAATTTATTTAAGGTCTTTTTCGGCATTGGAGGCCTTCTAGACCTCGTCTCTATTTATTTCAATTTATTGGTAAACAAGGGCGGATACAAGGGGGTAAAAGGGTAATTACCCTCCCCCCTTATTTTTAATGTAAAATTTTAAAAATGAATACTTAAAAATTTGATTTGTATTTATATTCTGGCGAACAAGTACAGAATGCGCCTTTAAATTAACGAAATTAAGAAAAAACTGTGTTGTGCGACCAGTCCCACCAGATTACCCCCCCCCGAGAAACACCTCTAGATCCGCCCTTGTTGGTACACCATTACAACATAAATCATTTCCAGATTTTCAATTCAAAATAGTTTATAATATTCTTAAAACAGTGCGTTAGTATTAAAAAAAAAAATTAATATTATATAATAATTACCTGCCATGTGAAGAGTTGAAAGAGATATAGATTTGTAATAATTGCAAAAATGATGATAAAAAGTATTAGAATAAGTGAGAAAGTCTTAAGAAGGTTGCTCATAAATGAAGCGACTCGAGGTAGATATCGTTGCAGAAGCAATCCAACAGCCAAGGGCACAACCAATCCAAGGGCTAGCGTGAGTATTCGTGAATAAGGGATGACTATGGAGCCCTCTTCAAAGATGATACGCCCGAGAGTGAAGGTCCATGCCGGCATCATGACTGCCAATCAAAAAGAAAAAAAAAGGTTTACTTGAAATCACCCAATAAACAACAAGTGATGGCCTCTGGCCAAGTCTTTGTGCATCAAACATAAAAGCATTTTCCCTTTTTATTTTTATTATAAATTATAAATAAACTAATCTTCGAAAATGAATTTTTGACTTATAAACAATGTTTTATTTTAAATAATTTCTTCTATTTTAATAATTAAATGAGAGATCTACTGCTGGGATTAACGTTCCCTGGACTCAGGGCCAGTGTTGGGCAAATTAAGCATATTTTGATTTGTCTACTTCATGGCGTAGACAAATGCGTAGACAAAGTAGACAATGTAGACAAAGAAATAGAAATAGAAATAGAAATAATTTATTAATATACCCTGAGGCAATGCCTCTTAGGGAAACAAAAAGATACATAATTATAATTTTCATTTTCATTCTCCCTCTCCGGGATTGAATTAGTTTTTACATATGCTCAGCTTCTCTTAAATTAGTTGAACAAATACAAATATGAGAAAAAAAAAAATTAAAATAAAAAACAATAACAAAATCAAAACAGACAAGATGACAAATAAGTAGAGAGCAAAATAATAATGAATAAATAGCAAATTCAAATATTCAGGAAATGCAAACCTCTCCACATCCATGCCGAGTCCAGCCTTTCACCTTTTACTTGCAAATTCATTATTCTTTATGAATCTAAATAATAAGTTTATAAATTTGGTCAAATTTTTTGATGATACGACGTCTAAGGGAAGAGCATTCCACAATTTCGAGGCAGTAATAAGAAATGAACCACTGTATGTCGTAGTTCGATGTATAGGCACAACAAGTTTGGCTCTCCTCCTGAGCACCCTCACCCCAGTGCCCTCAATGAACTTAAAATTTCTGTAGAGATATTCAGGCCTTCCACTTACAAATAAATTAAATAAAAATACTCCAACAGAATAACGTCGCCTAGGAGCCAAACGGAGCCAACCAAGTCTCTCATAATACGGAGTGATGTGTTCGAATATAGGGACATTAAATATAAATCTGATACACGAGTTTAATACTCTTTCTAATTTTTTTTGTTCAATTCACCCGTGAGATCATTATAAACCAGTGATCCGTAGTCAAAATGAGGTAATATTAATGTTTGAACAAGATGTTTTTTAATATCAGTTGTTAGGATATGTGAGTTTCTTCTTAGCTTAGACGTAGACAATGTAGACAAATGGCTCAGCGCTTGTTTTCATTGGCTCTCATCTCAGATCAGTGATCTGTCATTTCTAGAAACAGCCTAGAAATTCATACATATAAAAATGTCTAAACGTGGAAGACCAATAAACATATATTTTAATGAATTAAAATTTGAATTAGGGAAACAAAATGAAAAATATGTTGCAGTGTGTCTTTTTTGCAAAAAAAAACCTGCATAATACATCTTCTAATATCTAATTCAAATAAAAGTCACTTAAAATTAAGAATACCGCCATTATCAACGCTGGCAGATGTTTCTTTTTCACCCAATATCTCCCTATATTTGATATTCCACTTTAAAGGGGCCCTTACACAATCAATCATACTGACAGTATTTGAGCTGATTGGCGTTTTGACTGAACGTCTATGGGCAAGACTGAAGACTGATGGCCGTTTTCTTTTTGTTTTTTTATTGTTACTTAGTGGCAGGGAACAAAGTTAGTTTAGTTAAGTTAAGAAGAAAAAATTAGTGGCTTCCAACAGTCGAATGAGCTAAAAAGAACTTTATTCTGACTGGTAGTCTGAATGCTACGTGTAAAATTATACTTGAATGAAGAAAATACTGACGGTTGGACTGATTCAGTCAGACTGACAGTATGATTGATCGTGTAAGGGCCCCTTAAGCGAGAATATTGGAGTAACGAACACTAAATTTTATATATACAGTATATATACAATTTATTTAGTGTTCGTTATTCCAATATTTTCGCTTAAAGTGGAATAGAAAAATTGTAAAATCACTCTTTATCTATTGATTTCGTGTATATTAGTATCAAAAATTATATTTATGACGATACATAAAAAATTATGGTGTTGTTAGTCCCTCCAAATTTTTAAATTTTAATTGTCTACTTTGTCTACATGGATATTGTTCATTTGTCTACATACATTGTCTACGCGTAGACAATTGCGTAGACAACTCGCCCAACGCTGCTCAGGGCATCGAATCCTCTCATTGTGTTGTTGGTTGCCTGCTTCCAGGAGTTGTTGGGTTTAGATGTGTCGAGTTCTTTATTGGTTCCAAGCTATATGACAATAACGAGAGCTGGCTGGGGAGGGGGGGGGGCATGGGACAAGCCATCCTCCGGGGGGCCTGGGAAGCCCCATATTTTCTCAATTTTTCTTGGGGCAGGGAGCTTTCTGGGGGGGGGGGCAGTCCCTCCCCCGGCGAGGATGGCTTGTTGCATGGCCCCCCCAGCCAAATTTTCTAGTTACCCCTAGTTACGCCCATGTATATTTTTAAAGAGTGTGAGTCTGTATGTAGGAGCTAAGCCCATACATGTTTTAGGGTTACAATTATAAAAAGTTTGAATACTGTTCATGTAGTAGATATTATTTTTAAATATTTTATCGGTTTAAGATACAGCAAATCGCTGTACCTCTGACCTTAAATTTTTTTTATTTTTTGGCCGAGAAAGAAAATGAGGATTGATTCTTTGTGAGTTAATGAGTCATCTCTTTCCTCTTCCTACGCTTGTTTGATTTATAAACCTCGTGGGCCAAGGCTATATTTAGGGGGAAGCCCTATGGGAGGAGACTGTCTGTGAAAAAATAGGTGAGAATATAAATGAAAACGTCGCTCTCGCAATTAAGTAATTTCAAATTTATTCATATTTAATTGAATAAAAATAATTGATAACACAGGGCAACACTGATTCTGCGGCATGGGATTTATTAAACAAGAATTTTGGTAGTAATAATATTTTTGTTGAATTGACTCTACTTTCTGAGATAATGGCAATCCAATTTATACTGGAAATTAAATTATAGGAGGGGAATAATTTTTAAAACGTTCATTTTAAAATTATCAAATTGATTTCAAACAAGCAAAGTGCTATAAATGATACAAAGAATAATGAAATTAATTATAAAAATCAAAATTATATAAATAAGAGTTAAGAAAGACGTTCTGTACGGGCAGTAGCGAATCCAGGTGGAGGTAAAGGGGGCGCTCCCCCCGCCCCAGGCGTATCAAGCCTTTGGCGCCCCTCAATACCGACATAGGCGCCCTAGCGCATCCGACTTTCCAGCTTTTTTTTGAAATTTCCTAATAAATTCATTTTATATCACAATCCGGAGAAAAATTTTAAAAAAATGCTAAAGAACGAGATTCGAATACTAAAAAAAAAAGGCTCGAACGAAAAACGGCGCCCCAGTTGAGCTTTGCCCCCCCCCCCCCCGCCCCTGTGTACGGGGCTTTCTTTGGTGTTTCTCGTCCAGTTTATCATGAGAACCAGAGGCAATTCAAACAAAACAATTTATAGGCTGACTACTTCGTCATCATAGCTATCTAAATTGACTTCATTAGCTTATGTCGCAGAAAATCTTTTTTTTTTTGTTCCCCTGTTTAATTTAACAGAGCAAACAACAAATTAAATGGGGTGGTAGCTATTGTGTTCCGAAAGTTCGGACATTATACAGCTATACCCAGGGCTGTATTTCTAAATAGGCTAAAAAGGCTGCAGCCTAGAGCGGCAACAAATTCAGGGGCAATTTTATCAAAAGTTAAAATGAAGTACATATTTCAGACAATAATATTTCCCGTACGAATTTGAATAAGAAGAAGATGATAATGAAATCTATTGTTGTATAAAACAAATAAATTAAGCAAATAGAAACTTTAGAGGAGCGGCAAATGGAGTTTAGGCGGCATACTCTTATATCCTTGCTATACTGTATAATAGTATTCACTAACCATCTCATAATAGTTATTTTTAGTTTAATTCAAGTGTATGGACCAAGAGACTGTAAAGTTAGCTCCCAGGAATGATCTCGAGCCCTTCTTGCTTTGCCCTAGACCAACTATCCCCTGCAAAATATATTTATCGTTTCAATGCTGCTTCAGGGTTAGCAATTATAGGATGAAACATTTGTACGACTTTTCGTGTGCTCCCTCCGCCCTTTCCTTGTCCCAAATTTAAAAGCAGTGCAGGACTTTTTTTTTGCACGTTTAATTTTAATAAGACAATCATAAATTAGATCAGAAGCTAACGCGTGAAAAGAGGGTCAAGTTTTTAAATAGGTACAAATCTAGGAAAATAAATTTAGATATTATTGATAAATTTAGCGTGAATGCTAAGAGAGCTTATTTTATATTAAGTTTTTAATTATAAAAAAAAAAATAAAAAAAAAGAAAATAGATGCGAAATAATGTTACATAGTGAAAAAAATTTTTTTTTTTAGGTTGGAGGAGGGTCAGGCAATCTCGAGCAAAGGATAGCAACCCGGAGAGGTTGGAGATCCTGGGTTCGACTCCCGGTGCCTATGGAACGTTTGCCCACGAACAAATAAACATTCTCACATATCTGTTAAATATCAAAATGTCAAAATCTTCCTACAACATTCTAGTAATATTTATTGACAATTTTATTTCTTAAATACGAAAAAATGCATTTTTGTAAAAGTTTTTGTCATCTTACCAACACAGTCGGGTAAGATGACGAAAATTATTCATTTTTTTCCTCTAAATCAGAAGGCTATTTGTTAAAAAAAATTTAATCCTGGGTATTTTTTTAAATATTCAAATAAAAAAAAAGTAACAAAGAAAAAATACCAAAGGCAAGCATGGTGCTGATTGTAGTCATCGTAATACTCAAATTAAGATTTCCCCCAAGGAATACTGTCCAAATATTTGATGCGCCTCCAGCAGGGCTGATTCCGGTAAAGAAGAGGCCAAGTTGAAGAGCTGGCGAATAGGGGAAGAGAAGTCTGCCCAAGCCGAAACTCACCTTTAAATTAAAAAAAAAAAAAATTAACAAAGTTAGGGGATCGGCTGATGGCGGCGAGAGAAGAATGGCACATTTTCTGATCCTTTTATCCCCTGCCCCCATCACTGACGGGCATTTAATAAAAGAAAAGAGAAAAAAAGGTAGAAATAAACAAGACATATTATTAATTAATTAATTATTTCAAAAATATCACTTCAATCCGATTGAGTTCTGATCTGACTATCCTTGAAATTTTATAATCACAATGCAATCGAAGAGTAAAAATATCTAATTCTATATTTTCAAAAATGATGTCAGCAATCTTATTTTTTTTATAATTTACAATTAAAAGCACTCAGCTAAGAGCTTTTGTGCGTTGACTTCCTCCTTTCTAGAGAGGGAAGATCGTTTATTAAAAGAAAAAATATTTATAGGCTCTGTATACATACATATAATATAACAAATACGGGGTGGGCCAATAGTGCGTGGACGGAAGAGATTGTGGGTTTATTAACGTAAATTTTTAAAGTTTGTCGTTGGCCTTTACGAAAATTGGGATTATTTTAAAAAACTGTTGTCTGAAAAAAAATAAATAAATATCACAACTAGCATAAAACTTAGAGGGCTCTTCTTTT
>JAKCPI010024970.1:0-15597 GCA_023213315.1 Euborellia annulipes
GAACAAAATATCTCAAGAACGAAAAGAGCTAGAAGTTGAAATTCTATATTTATTAGCACCCCCATGGGATGTGACACGAAGTTTTGAACAGTCACAAAGAGCACGCAAGTACCTTTACTGATGTGCATGCTAGTTTTTCGATTTTTCTCAAAATTTGCTCCAACGATTTTTTTTTAATTCTAAAATCAATTATTTTTGTATCTTCTCTTGAAAATGTATATTCTCATTTTGCCATTGAAATCTTCTGAAGATAACTTTACTCTTGTTAATCTTAAATTAATAATTGGGAAAATGGGAAATAAATAGAGGCATGTTAAAAAAACTGAGAACAATATTTATTTAGTAATTGAAGATTTGAATCATTTTAAAAATTGAATAATTAAAATCTCTCAATTATTTTTTTATAATTCGTCATATATATTAAATTTCAACTTTAGTATTTTAGTCGTCACGGCTTGTAACGCTTTCCGTCATGGCTTGTAGGGTCACGGCCTGTAACGCGACATGCTGATAGAAAAACGAAAAAATTTGAGGGGATAAAATAAAAGTTTCACTTTAAAAAAAAAAAAAAGAAAGTAATTAATCTTTTTTGAACATGAATCCCTCTCAAAGAAGATCATAAAAATCACTTAAAAAACAAAAACAAAAGAGAATCTCTCTATGTGGCATTCTTTCCAAATGACTCAAATTTAAAAGGCATCTCTTCGTTTTTGTTTTTTGTCTCCCATTAAATTGGTTTCAGATGATTCACAATCGAGTTCTTTTTCTTTTTTGTTAAATCAACATTTGATGTGACAGCAAAATATTTAAATTTAAAAGTGTCAAATGATATGGAGTGAACAAATAAATAATCACACACCAAATCTGGTGTGACTGATCGCACAGTGTTCTGTGCTTGTCACACCAGATTTTTTGTGTCGACATATATTTAGGTTCCGCCAACATATTAAAATTCAAGCTGTAAATTTTGATAAACATGGGAAAATATTTATATTTTGTTACCAAGGCAACCATTTCTCCTATCTTTCCTATGAAGTACAAGAGTAAAGTGTGCTTCATTGATAAAATGAAAATATACAATTTAAAAGATCAAATAAAAAATGAATTTTATTCAAAATTATTGGAGGGGATGTTGGAGAAAATCGAAAAAGAACATCAGTAAATTAAATACTAGTACTCTTTGGCTGATTTTGTTATAATTATAACTCAACAATAAACTATTTACATAGATAATTAAAATGAGGAATCTCAACAGGTACTCAATTTCTTTAATTTCCTTTAATGTGTTAGTAATTTGTGGTCTGTAATTATATAACAATTTGTATAATTTTTCATTTGAGAGATTTATTTATATTATTTTAATAAATTTAATTGGTTTTGAGATAAATAAACAATTTAGTAATGATCGCTCATTATTTTGATAATTAATTGTCAAAACAAGCAAAAATTAAAGCAACAATTAATAAAAAAATAAATAAAAAATATTATCTCAAACATTCTCTATGGCTAAATCTCAACAATTAATAACGCAAAAAGAAAGGAATTTTGAGACCAAGATAATTTTCCTCTAGGCCTATTAATTAGAGAATCAAAGATAGGAAAAGATAATATTTTCCTCATTGAATGGAATCTTTGAAACTTCAAATAATAATGAACTCTCGTAAAGGGAGATAAGATAAAAGGAATAAACAACCAATTGCTTCTTCCCTCCTATTCTATTCTTTACTTTTAATAAAGTATTTTAAAAAATTGTTTGAATGGCATTTTTATTTAAATAAGAATTAGATAAATCAAAAAAACCAATAGAGCGTGAGAATTAACCTAAATTTAATATAATAATCTAAAAAGGAATCTAATCGCGCGAAGAGAATAGCATAAGAGGCGATACTTCTACTCCCAGGGTTATTTTAATCAAATTCTTTTTTTTATTATTATGACGTATTCTCAATGCATTAGTGAATTAATCATTTGGGTTGCCTATCTTGCAACAAATTTACGCAATCAAACCATTATTATTTAAAGTAATATAATAATAAAAAAAATGCATGTAATGAATGAATGACTTGTAAGAGCTGATTGCAATGTCATTATAAATGAATAACTGATAAGGAGACATTAAATCAATTATTATGCTAACTAACCTTTTTATTTTTTGCATTTGCAATTTTCCGTTTTTTATTTATTCATTAATTACAAATTTTAAGGATAATTAATGCGTAATTTTTTTAACCTCTGTTGAAAAAAAAACAAATAATTTAATAATAATAACTGATTATTACGATAATTGATTGTTCAAACCAATTATTCATAATAAAGAAGGCAAAAATCAAAATTGTTGAATGAATTTAAAACTTTTCTTCGCAAGTTGAATTGATATCTCCGGTTTGTTTTCTCCCTTCTTCCTTTATAAAGGGATGCATTTCAGAGAAGAGTTCAATTTACAATTCCAGGAGAATTAATCAATTAATATCCTGAGGGTTTTGAGTGAATGATCGTTTAGCTGGGGCCAAGGTCATTGTTATTATTATTCAATTAGATTTATGATTAAATAATTGAGAGGGGGAGAAGAGGGTTCAAAGCCCCCGAGCAGCTGAGGAAGCGCACAACCATCCAACCACCTGAAAAATAACTCTGTCTATCTTCATCAATGGTCAGGCGCAATGAGCTTGTCCCTACCCTCCCTCCCTCCCTGACCAATTCCTCCCCTCCCTCTTTTTACCCCCCCTTTATATCTCCACGAATTTTTAAATGTTGTTAATTAATGCGCAATTTCGTAAATTTAATTGTTTATATCAATAATTACTAATAATAATTAATATTGTCAACAATCCTTTTTAATTTTATTATTAAAATAATTAATAATTAATTTATTATTATTATTATTAATTATTAATTTTATACAAAAACGAGAATTTTTAAATGTCTCCCGGTCGTCAAAGCCTACACACGCACATCGCCTCAACAAATAGTGTATTAAAGTTAATTATGAGGCTCTGCCTCCTCCAAGCAACCTCATAGTGAGGTGACTCTTCCTCAACCATCTCCCTGGAGACCATTATCTGAATGGGATGCTCTCAACAAACCAACTAACCCAGGCCCAGCAACGATCCTGTCCGAACCCAGACGCGTTCTAGCCTGGACCACAAGATGCTGCGACTCCACATCCACTACAGATGAGTGTTTTCCCTTTCACCCTTGCTTATATTAATCTAAATCCATATATAATAAACAATAAATTTTTTTTTAACTAAAATATAATATTTTAAGGGGAAGTGGAAACAATATCAGACACAAAGATTATTAGGAAACAATTAGCAGAGGTTGGAGATCTCGGGTTCAATTCTCGAGTGTCATTGCCACACATTACTCACAAATTTCGGATTTATATTTGCGACAAGTTGAAATTAAACGTGACTAGACGCACAACTTCTCTTCCTAAAATGTCTAATATACTCCCAAATCAAAGAAAAGAGGCAGTCTAAAGAGACATTTGATTGGAAAAGCTATTTATCCCTTTCAGGACTTGTTTTTTTTGTAATTTGGTGTTTTTTTTTTTATTTTGTTGTAATACTGTAGATTTTGAAGTTCCCATACACAAGATTTTCTGTCTATAGGAAGGAAATAAAGATATATTAGGCATAGTTTTTTTTTTTGGCATCTTGTTTCGTAGATAGAGACGAGAGATTTTTTTTTTTTTTTTTGATAAATGTAAAAATAGAGAAAAGAAATACGTAAAAGGGAAAAAAAGAAAGGAGAAAAGAAGTAGAATTAAGAAGAGTTGGTGAGAGTAAAGAGAAATGAAAAGGAAAGAAAAAGAGAGAGGAATTGCCTTTTAAAGAGAAGCAAAAAAGGGGGACAAAAAAAAAATATTGAATTAATGAGCCCTGGTTGCTTCACTTCTAGTCAACTAGCAAACTTATCCGATTATGCAATTAAAATTTAAACAAATAATGTTTGAGAGATTTAAATATTAATTAAATTAAATACTTAATTATATAAATCGATATATTCTTTGAAATAACAAAGTTGGGAATCTTGAAATGCAATTTTTTACTAATAACTTCTTAACTATAGAACGGATTGTCATGAAATTCGCTCCAGGCCTAGAGGCTATCGTCCTAATTATTATTGCTGAGTTTCAAAAGATTTGGTTCAAAGGAAGATGAGAAAACCGTAATAATTTACCGCTCCCTGCGGTCCGATTCACTTCTAGTTTTAATACCTTCTTAGGCCCACTTCGGACTACAAATGTGCAAAACCGCATCCTAATCCGATGAATAGTTCCAGAGATATAAGCAAAAAAAGCACATCATATTATTGAAAATTTTATCTACAAAATGAAATAATATTTTTTCCCTTGGAGGCTAAATGTTTATAAAAACAATCAATTTCTATTCTAATCTAATGTCTCTGAACTCAATAAGCAAATGACAATTTAATCGTTCGTTTGTTTTCAATCTATCTCTATTTGTTAAGTCATTATCTTTATTGTTCCTATCTTCGTAACAAACAAAATTCTTAAATGAAAATTATAGCTATGAAAGGTGGCAATATCTGATAGAAAGCAAAGGGGCACCGGAACCTCCTTAAAAAGAATTGTCTAAAACCATAAGAAAAACATCTGGTGTGACTGGTCGCACAGCACACAATTATGAAAAAAAATTATCATTACTATATTCCAAACCAGTGCCTGCTTGAGGATTTGTTTGCATTCATGGAATACACAAATGAAAAGAATACATAAATATTACTCTATACATTTCCTATGGGAGAAATCGTAACTTTAGAAATTAATAACTCAAAAAGTTATAAGAATTTCGGGATGAAAATAATTTTCCTGTAATCCCTAGAAGGTCCACTTTATGCATATAAAATTTCGTTTCAAAATTCCAAAGGGAAGTTGGTCAAATAGTGACAGACAGACAAACGGACATTAGCGAATTATATATAAACATTCCACTTTTGTGTATGTAAAAGAAAGTAAAGAAGAATTATTTTTCTTTTAAAAAATCCCAAATTTCTGTCAAAATTTTAATCCACGTGACTTGAAGTTTTTTAAATTAATATAAAAAAATAGATAATTTATTAATCCACGTGAGTAATTTTTTATTTTTTATTTTTTTTATTTCTATATTTAATTTGTTTCAGGAAATAGACGACGGATTGCAAAATAGGTAAATATAAAATGGGAAGGACGTCAAGCCAATCAATATTCATAATCTCTCCTCATTCTTTCGTTATTAATTATTCATTCATTCTATATAGAGTTCGTTTACATTTTCTCCTCTCTTTCGATTATCGTAAAGATTAAAAAAAATATAGGCCTATATATATGATCAGATGACACATAAAATAAGAGTGAATGGGGGAGAAAAAAAGAGAAATTCTTGAGGGGATGGAGAAGAAAAGTTTTGGGAAGTTAGCAACTTCATCTTTTAGAAAAAATTATTAAAATTAATTAAAGCTAATTGAAAATTTCCAAAAAAATAAATAAACAAGGCTTGTGTTTCTAATTTCACCTCTATCTTCACTTCTAATTAACCAGCTATCCCTCGGATAAGCTAGTTGACTATGACTATTGATCATTTTCAAATCTAGTTAAGCTAATCATAGGATTAAATAAGAGCCAAGATCAAGGGCGGTCCCAGAGGGGGGTCGTGACCCCCCCCCCCCCAAAATCTTTTTTTTTTTTTTTAACACACACTTTTTTCCCATTCACACAATCTTTTCCGCAACTTAGGCCATTTAAGACTTAAACGATACTTATATTTGATTAATATATATTTATTGGGGTCCAGGCCCATTTATTTATACTATCTAAAAAAAAAAAAAACAGTGACCCCCCCCACAAATTAGTAAGGCTAGGACCGCCCTTGGCCAAGATCGAGGTTATTTAGCCAAGACCTCTTAACTCTGGGGTGAAATTAGAAACAGTGGCGATATGTCAAAACCAATATGAAGTTTGGTACCGTTGGAAATCTTCAAATTTTTGTACAAAAATTAATTATAATAGATAATTATCTTTAATTAATTTCAATTTTTACAATTTATAAATTGTGAGTTAATTAAGTTGCTAACTTTACAAAACTCCCCTTATATCTCATTCAGATCTATTCTCTAATAAAAACAGACGTTAAAATGTAACATCATAGATTGGGTGTTAAAAAATAAAGGAATAATATCAGCGTTATTCTTTAAAACAAGTTTTACCATTAACGACGTTAACATGTTGCTTTTATATCAAAGCTGTCAAAAACATAACCTTACTTTTTGGTTAAAGACGCCGCCGCCATTTTGATGCATTAAAAATGGCGTTTTTTTTTTTAAATTTCATTTTAAGGTCTTTTTCGCCATTTAGACCCCGTCTCTATTTATTTCACCTGGATTGGTAGCCAATCCAATTGAAATAAATTGTCGCATGAGACGGGATGCGAAACCGCGACCCTTGGTATAAAATGCCAGCACACGAGCCAGCCCTGAGCACACAAGCCGCTGAGATATTAAAAACACCCCAGATGACATTAATTTTAAACACTATTAACTAAATGTTAGCAATTTGAGGCAAGGAGGTGTTAAAAAGAATTAACGCTGTTTACAGATGTTAAAAGTTAACGTTTTAGCTTAGAGAATAGCTAGTTATATGTGAAAAAAACTCATTTTTTAACTCGAAGGTCAAGCGTATTCTTGTATACTACATCGATGATTTGATATCTATCGGATTGCTAGTTGACTAGAAGTGTAGCAACCGGTCCTTAGCTAACTAATTACGGTCTGGATCATATGATTAGCTTTACTAAACGTGACAAGTCATAGTCAACTAGCTTATCCGAGGGATAGCTAATTAATTAGAAGTGAAGTTTTAAATGATTTTAAATTTAAAACACAGATGTTTTTATTCTTCACCTTGTAAAAAGATTTAAGTAAACTCACTCCTTTGGGCATCGGGGGAAGCAAAAAAGGAGAGGAGAGAGAAACAAGTATTTAAATGATCCACGTGATGCAGCGACACGTGTCCCTCCCTCCCTTGATTGAAACATCTCACTAATTATCACTTCCGTATTTTTATTTCATTTTCTTTTTTTGTTGTTGATCATAAACTGACCTTGATTGTATAGATGAAAAGTGAAGCAAGGATATTGGGTTCCAATTCACGGATGGGTAACCTGATTTGTTCTTTATCAAGGCCTTGGGCGACCTTGGCAAAAAAGTTGGCATCCCAACTAACCTAATTATCCACGGCCATTTTATGACATTCATTTTTGCATTCATTGTATCTCATTAATAGCCTACTTGAAACAAAAAAGAAATCTGGTGTGACAGCACATAACTTTCTCTTAACCTGCAGACTTGGCTAATTTTTTTTCCCTCAGAGTATTTTACTCAGTTTTTTACACGGAAAACCAGTGTAAAAAACCAACCCCTTGAAAAAAAAAAAAAAACAGCATAATTTCATATTTTTTAATGTTTTAGAGCATTGACGATGATGTTTTCTTTTTATTTAGTGAATAATATAATAAAAATGTTAATAAAATAATTAAAAAATGAAATTCAAAAATTAAATATGGTAACCTAACCTACAACTGTCATTTCATTTGGGAGTATATTTATTATTTTCTTTAATTAATTAATATCAGATAATTAAATTCAGTTTGCTTTTATTTTTACAGGTTTCAGATAAGGAACTAAACATATGGAAAATTATTTTTAGATTATATATTTGAGTGGTATCTGGTCTGGCAATCCTAAAAAAAGACAAAAGTGAGAGAAAATTTCCATTATTTAGGGATGAATGTCATGTTTTGCTTTTTTTTTAACATGTGATTTATTATTTCCTTGTTGTTCTCTCTCAGGTGTCAATCATTTAAAAACAGATAAAGCAAGCCGAGAAGATCACACGATTTTAGTTGGAATTCCCGAAATCAATGCTTAGAAAAGAAAAGAAAAATAGAGAAGAGTTAAAGAATTAATGAAGGATGTTTTAAAAATTGATAAACATATTAGCGGTTCAAAGCAAAAGACGACCAAGTTCAAAAGTAAACAAATTTCTTATTTTTACCTTTTTGGATAGTAAATTATTCGGTGTAATAATGAACCATGTCTGAAGTTCAATAATGCAAAAAAAAAAATCTAAAAATCTGAATATAAAATTTAAATAGATACAACCCCTCATTTCATGATTTAATTAATAATTTAAAGTTTTATTTATTACCTCTTTATTTAGGCGATTAGCAGTCAAATTTCATTGCATTTCAAAAATAAAATAAAGATTATGTTTAGCAAACAAGAATAAATAATTTTATTTACAACAATCAATTATCGTGAAACTAACTATTATAACCTGTTGGTTGCCAACTTTGAAATTAAAAAAACAAGAGATGTAGAGAGGCCTATATTTTATATTGAACAACCCTGCTTTTTATTTTTTAGGTCGAGAATCAAATCTAAGAATCTAGGCCTATATACTCGTTATGATTTGATAGAGGCGAAAAGGCCAAAGGCCTTGAGCCTCGCACCCGCCGCCACCTTGAGCCAGGTGACGTAACACCTGCGGAGAGCACGAATTCAGGTGTACAGTTAGTAGTGAGTTGAATGCATCTGATATATTGAAGAACCGCACCCACCCTACCCTAGCTACTCCTGGGACTTCTTCTTCTTCTCTCTCAATGGGATGCTAAGGACTTTCTCTTTCAAGGTTTCCTCGATGTTGATGTTGATGAGGATGAATCACGTGTGGAAAGAACATTAAATAGCCTTTGAACTTACAATATTTTGCTAACTAACAAGGAAATTGATACGATCAATAGTTCCGTTTTTAGAAAATAAAAATAAATTTGCAAATATTATAAATTCAAAAATTTAATTATAATGAGATTTTTATTAAAATATTAGATTGATAGATATCATATTTCTTATTATTTTGTAATTAATAATCTAATTAGTCAAAAAACCTAATAATAAACACAATAAAAAATAAATGATGCATTATTCTTTGATAATCTACAACAATACAGGGGAGTTAGTTTGTTTACATTTTTTTTAATTCCAAGAGAGTGACGTTATGAACCTCCTCCTATTGTAAAAGATCTTCAGAATCAAACATTTATTTATATAAAATACTTTAATAAAGCAGTGTAAATTTCAGGATCTAAATTAGTTTAATCAGAAACTATACAATCTGCATACAAAACAAAGTGAAGTGGAGGTTATACTAAACTGTCAACATGGCTGCCAAATAGAAAAATATAAACAAAGAGGAGCTTTATGACGTGGACCAATCAAAAACTGTGCCCGAAAAATGGTTTGTTTACTAGTTTCTAGCCAAAAGACCTTGTTAATAAAGTCTTTGCAATTAAATAAAAATTTTATAATTTCAATTGTTGAGGTTAAAACGGAGTTGCATTTATTTTCCAAGAGATGTCATTTAGGACTTGATATCCATTTGAACCATAATATGGACAAAAAAAGAGACGTGATCATTTACTTGCAAGAAATTTAGAACGAGAATGATGACAAAAACAATGCTAGTGAGTTTTTTTTTAAACTTTTTTGCAATTAATTTGACAACAGAACTTTAGATATAAAATTAAAGTCGTTGTTAAAATGTGTGTGTCGCGTCTCTCTCTCTCCTATAAAGCATTTGGATTCATTTAGAAAGGGAAATTTGATTATTTAATCCTGTAATATAGTTGATATAATTATTCCTAATTTGTAATATTTCACTTTCTATAAATTAACTTTTAATATCATTTAACGATAAAGAATAATTAAATTTCCATCTCTTTTCACTCATTTGTCGCAAGAATAACATTTAATAATAAAAAGAGAAAATAAATTTACAATTAGTTAGAATGCATCTCATGTGATTTAAGACACCTTTGGAATAAACTCGCTTGGATTTGTTTCATCATTAATCAATTTCTCCAACTCTCTTTGAAATAATGAACCTTTACTTAAGTCTTCTATTTTATGTGTACATCTATTTATTGTTGTTATTTAATAATAAATGAAGATAGGAAAGAAAAGAAGGATTTCAAAGATGGCTATTCAAAATGGCGATATACATTCTACATCCCTTTGAAAGAAATCCAACCCTCTTTTAACCTCACAATTTTCAAAGCCATCAGTCAAAAATAAATAATAATTTGATTTATTATAAATATTAGACTTTTATTTAATTAGTTTTATCAACGAATTTATTTATTTTTTTCTAAATAAAATGAAATTTAAATATATTTTTTATCTTTTGGGTCATTGACCTTATTTATTTATTATAATGTATTCGTGTTTGTCACCCTCCCTTTCCTTAGATATGCGACTTTTCTATAAATTTGGTTAAAACCTATTAAGATGGAAATTAAAGGAAGGCATTAAAGATCAAGGTCAAAGAATAAATATCAAGTTTAAAAAATATTCTTTGCTCATTTTTTTTATTATAAGATCAAATAAGAAGTCAAGAGGACCTCATCAATTTAAAATTTTTTTTGCAAATTTCTAGTCTTAAGAAATTTGAGGTGACTCACTCAACAGGGCGGGATTTTTATTTAATCTCTTTTTGTAAAAACTCTGTCGATATGGATGGAAAGGTGGGTGTGATTGATTTTGACGTTGTTGTTGTTGTTGTTTTTTTTTACACCAAAATGAGTCACTAGCAGGATGAGTCGTGACTGGTCAAAGACCAAAAAAAAAAATAGCCGATGGCTCGAGAAAGAGGTCCAGGGTCATTCAAGATTTATAACCAAAAACCCTCTTTCACTCTCTTCTTAGTCATTTTGTGGTCGTCAAAAGGGAAAAAAAAGGTTTGATTTTTTTTCATGAATCATCACACATGAAGGGAGAAAAACAATCTGCCAATATCTCTTTACTTTATTTTGTACGAAATAGGTATATAGGTATTGTTGTAAATGGTGGGCGGATGAAAAAAAAAACTTGACATAAATGCTATTAACAAAAAATGAGTTTTTTCACTGAGGTATAGGCCTAAGGAAAGTTTTGTGAAGATAGAAACTTAATAAAGGGATCATTTATAAAAATTATTAAAAATTAAAATTAATTAAAATAAATATTAAAATTAAAATTAATTAAAATAAATTAAAATTAAAATTAATTAAAATAAATATTAAAAATTAAAATTATGCAAAGCTATTAATAATTAATTTTTTAACAAAGAATAAAAAATTTTCAAAATAACAAATAAACAAAGCTTGTGTTTCTAATTTCACACCTTTGTTAAGACTTATACGGATCTTTGTGTCTTAGCTAATTGACCACGATCTGGGCTGTTATTTAACCATATGATTAGTTTAACTAAACGATAGTCATAGGGATAGCTAGCTAGTTAATTAGAAGTGAAGCAACCGGCCATTAAAGAAATAGACACCAATCATTGTGCTGTAGAAGAGATGTTAAAATTTCTCAGATGATTGCGATACCGGTCGGTATATCAGTGAGATGGCAAGTGACTAAGCGGATCTGAAGTTTCAACACAACTCGTGTTCGAGTCCAGTTTGCCGCAAATAATTCAAAATAGCCGAAGGCAAGTGAGAGAAAATCTCACCTCACAGTAAAAGACGCAAAAGGTATAATTTGAGGTGTTTTAATTGGAGATGACTATTTGCTAAGGTAAAATATCGCTATTTTAGGTACAATTTACTAAAAAATAAATAAATATTTTTTTTGGCATCTATTCTTATTTGAAATGCATATTTACAGACGGAGAGATAGAAAATAGTGCACATTTAACCTAATTTTATATTGTCTTTTACTTCTTTCCTTCATAAATTAAAACATTTTTGAACAACAAAGCAAATATGTTTCGCTTATTCAAGTCATAGGCCTAATTATTATAAAACGCCTGAGTGTTAATAAGTTGTCACTCACTAATATACGAGTATTATGGAAATTTATTTTAAAAACTCAAATTTAATAATTTCAAAATAAGAAAATATTACTTGATTTGGCAGTTCCCGATTTAGACTGATCTGCGAAATTTTCAATTTAAAAAATAATAAATAGAGAGAATAATAATTAATTAGAATAAATATTTCTAATAAACGTAATAATAGAGAGAAACTTGAATAAATAAATAATAAACAACAATTAAAAACAAAGAGAATTAAATTAGTTGATATAAAATAAAAAGATCAGCTATAGATTAAGAATCAACCACACCAGGACCTATAAGCCTACAATAGGTTCAATAATTAAAATTCTCTGATATGCAATTTATGTTCAATCGAAGCAATCCACAAATCATCACCTGATATTTGGCGAACCTCACTTCAGAGATCCAACTAATCTAAACCAAATAGTCAAGAACTCAAAAGAAACAATTGTCCTTGCAATAGATTCGTTTATTAAGGCAAGAAAATAATTCACTAACATTATAATAATATCCAATATTTAGATACAGTACTTTGAAATTTGACGACAACCATAATGTATGCAAAAAGAAAATTGTATATGTTGTATGGCGCGATGGCCTCAGGCTAAGTCTTTAAAAAAATAACAAATAAAAAATCAAAGAGACTCAAATATCAATCAAAGTGGCGTATAAATTGAATTGAATCTGAGATGCTTAAATACAAAAGGAGCCAATAAAGAAAAATGCTCATTTATAAGAGCAACATCAAAAGACAAAAATATTTCCTTTGGCGACGACGACGACGACACATCAATTTTATTGAAATAACACCTTACGAAAATCAATTACCACCAATGATAAGGCGTTTCAATTATTTTATAAATACAACAGCAATTGAAATGTCATCTAATAAATGAAGGAAATTTATTATTAATACTCGTAAATTATGAAATGTGTCCATGTCCTATGACCTTGAATTGCAATGCACTTTGAAATATCAACTATATCGGTTTAGAATAGAATAAATAACCTTGAGAAATAATACATAGTCAAAGAGAAATTTAATATCAGAAAAAAAAATTTCTTTTTTCTCTATATATGTAAAAATTTGAATTTTCTTAAGGTGTTAATTTCACTTCCTTAAAAAAAAAGAAGATAAGAAGACAAAAATGATAAATAAAAGAACATTCCAATTTGAGAATAGAGAAAGTAAGGTAAGATGAGTGTGAATGGCAAAATTATGAACAATTGCCCCAATCCAGTGCCTGCTTGAGGATTTGTTTACATCCATAGAATATATAAATACAAAGAATACATAGATATTTCTCTATACATTTCCTATGGGAGAAATCGTAACTTTAGGAGTTAATAACTCAAAAAGTTATAGGAATTTCGGGACCCGAGTATTTTTCCTGGACTCTCCATAACGTCCTTTATAAGTTAAGTGTCCCCACAAATGTAGCCATAAAACGTGAATCCCTGTTTTGTCCCCCGACTTTCTCAAAAAATTTGAGATTAAGGAAAGTTATGTTATAGGTTTTGTTTTCATTTGCAAATTATAGAATGGAGAATTTTGATACAAAATGTGTTGAATTGCAAGGAAGTAGCAACTGACACGTAACCAACGCAACGGCGTACTCCAAAGATTGTTGCAATATAAGAATGGAGCAAACTTGCAGCACGACGCCATTAATATTGTTTTGGTGTTTGTTTAAATATTTCCAAAATTTGGCACAGAGCAAAAAAAGAGGTACAGTGGGAAGGATTAGTTCGAAAATTTAGGCAAAATGAAGAACATTCCAATGAATCGTCGTCGATCAATTTGTACATAGTCTGTCTGCCGCTATCGACATTCCAAAGTCTACACTTTTTGATATTTTTAAGGTGTTGTGGTCTACTTCAGTTTTCCCATCATTTTTCTCCCAGTTATTTCAGTGTTTTCGTGTAGTGTGTATCGAAGTATTCTCTGATAAGTTGTGGATCTCTCTCTTTCTCTAAATATGGATAGAAAAAGACGAGCAGCAATGTTCTGTAGTTCGTATGCCGCCACTTTTTTTTACGGAATTTGAATCCGTGATACAAGAAACATCCCACAATTCGGGGGAAATTATGATAGGCCTCGATAAAATCCTTTATTATGAAACAGATGGGCAACACATTCAAGCGACACAGACAGAACTGCAGAAACTGAGCAATAAACTGCGGCTGTGCAAAAGTAGAAACCTTTGCAAATGCTGCTGGACTGCAGAAAAATCTTGGTGAACTGCGCAGTTTCCTCAGTTTATTGACACATGAGTTTTTCAGATTAAACAGGATTCCGGACAAGGTATACCTCTATTCAAATGCCAATACCGATAACCCAATGTAGAAACTGCCTGAGATATGGTCACACATTGAAAAATTGTAAAGCAAAGACCAAAAGATGACGTGCATGCCACGAAAACCATGAGTTAGCAGATTGTGCTCACAAAGATTCCTCAGTATGTTTGTTCTGTAAGGGCAACCATTTGTCTAATGACAGAGGTTGCATTGAGAAGAAAATTCAATTGGATGTTAGACAATTAGCAAGTAATGAGAACATCTTACTAGCCTGAAAATCAAAAGAACGGAAGTTAAAAAGAGTAACAATAACCCGAACGGGGGATATGGAAGATGAACTGGAGGCAAATGTCCTAATTCCTAAAGGAATTGTTTCAGGGAAAATAGTTCTTAAGGAATATTCAATTCACCCTTGTTAGCAAAAATAGAGAGCATTATGTTTGATTAGAACAAATATTTGTAATAAACGTAATAATATAAACTTAATGAGAAACATGAATAAATAAATAATAAACAACAATTAAAAACAAAGAGTATTAATCAAAGAAACTCAAATATTCAATAAGTAATCGTTCAGAACTCTCGAGCAACTGATGAGTGAACGATAATTTTGGAAAATAATCCTAAAAAAAACTTAACCTAACTTTCATGCCGCCATTTTGAACACTCTTGGGACAAATTATAAAATTTTATCTTTTTCCGATGAGTGGAATATAAAATTGTGAGATAAATACTTTCCCTTTAAGTTATATAAAAAAACGTTCATTAATTAAATAACCTAAAATGGATTAAATACTCTGTGAAGGATGAAATTTTACATGCTTGATTACGATACCTGTTTAAAAGGAAATATTGAGGAAGAGAAGAGATGAATCTCTCTCCTCTTCAAAATGCACTCCGTCTGTCAGACAGACAAGGAGTGGCTGCCCCGTGGGAACTCTTCGGCCATCATGATAACAGGTTATGTACTAGAAAATTCCATCTTCAAAGAACATTTTTCAAACTAATCATCATAATAACAACAATAAGAGAGAGATTACGGTCTGATATTATAAACAAAGTTCACAGTTAAACTGTGAACATAGGCGCGCTTTCTGGACACTGGGAAATGGAATTTTTTTCTATATCAATTGTTTATTATTTCCTATCAAAGTCTGGTCCACATTTTTCAATATTGTATATTAATAAAAAAAACTATCAACATTTTTTATAATAAAATTTTTTTATCAATTCGATTCTCCTCAGAATAAAATAAATAAATATTTTCCTTTATATATATGTAGCCTAGTATTTAGCAAGAAATAATTAAAATTTAATGTTCAATAATAAATAAATAATTAATTAACCTTCATATTTCATTATTTATTACTGGAATGGTTAGCACTTTCTAAATAACAATTTAAATTAAAATCTTTTTT
>JAKCPI010024971.1:0-15820 GCA_023213315.1 Euborellia annulipes
TTTAAATAAAATAAACGTCCTTGGGCCAAAGCACAGTGGTAGAGTATCCGCCTCTTGTGCCAGGGGTCTAGATAATATCCCTTGGGCTAAATAGGATAGAATAAAGACCTTCGGTTTGAATTCTGATTCTAAAGATCAGATAGATTCAATTGTTTCATCTGTCAAAGTTCTTCAGCATAATTTCTTTTTCCTTTCATAGTCAATCAACAATAATTGTTCAATTCGTTTATATAAGATTATATTTAACAAATGTGTGAGTATGTTTAGTCAAAACCTAATTGAGGTATTCATTGAATATCTTATTTAAATGAATAGATCTCGAAAATTATTTAAATATAATTATATACAAGGTGTCCGAGTTATCAAAAGAAATTTATAGTGCTTGAAGAATTTAACGCAGCATTAGGGTAAAATATAAAAAAATGCACTTGAAAAATAAGGACTACCCTAATATTTATATGCGATAATATATCTTGACAACGACAGTGGATATTTAAAATTTTTTACTTTTAGAGGAATATTAGAAAATGAAATCACAATACAATCCTTCTTTGATTATACAAATTTTTACTATAATGAAAAGTCTTAATTGGATCATGAGAAATAAAATTCACTTTTCTTTTTTATTTTATCGATTTTTACTTTCTCTTACCCTATATATGAAATCTATAGAGAGAGAAAGTATTGCGATCATCTTAAAAATTCGTTGTCGAGATTTTGAAGGATATACTTGTTTTTGTTTTTTTTTTTAACGAAAAGGAAAAGAAGTTTACCAAATTAATGTAATTCACAAAAACTCTTTATTTTAATAAACTCTTTAATTTATTTTTTTAATTTTTTTACAAAAATACATTAAATATTGAAGATTCTCCCTTGAAAAAGAGAGGAAATTTTTCTCCTAAGGAATGATAAAAGTAAATCAAAGTTATTCCTTAGGTCGCTTAATTAAAGAATTAAAACATTTGTCTTTTTATAAAATCAGCAATATTTCTCTCTGCTTATTATTTTTGAATATGGCCTATGTATAAATAAATTGTTTGCAAAATAAGTTTCAATTTGAATTTTTCGAAGGGAGAATGTAGCCTACGTGCCAGAAATGACCTCAATTGATGGCATTTGAACTGGTTTGCTCTAATTCTCTTTATTTCCTACATCACAGAGAGAAGGGAGAACAATATTTAATATTAAATTTCAAGAGATCAATTTTAAGTTAAGACGTTGATGTAATAATGTATGTGCGATTGATTTGGGGAGGGAGGAAGGAAAAGAAAACGTTGGCCAGAAAGGGGTGAAGTGTGGTCACCTGAGAGACTTGTGATTCCCACACGACTAGAGGCCAGGGAAGCCTTAGGACTGAGATTCCCAGAGGGTTCCTGGTCCCTGGTCGTCTCTCATTCTCTCTTCATCCGTTATTTTATATCAAAAAAGGAACGACCGGAAATTAATTCACTGTGAATTGCTTTATATTAAACGTTTTACTTTTATAACAGAATCATTTGTAAAACAGTGATATTTATCTTTTTAATTAAGTCTTAAAAATAATTTTTTTTTTTTTTTTGTCTTGAAATAATTATCATTTATTTCAAACTGGCAGCTCGCGATGCAATTTTTTATCGCCCTCAAAATGGCATTTAGGAATGAAAATTCCATTGTTCACGACTTCCTAATTACTAATTGTGTTTTTTTTTTAATGCCACAAGCCATTTAAAAATTTTATCATACCTTTTATATAAACATTTTCTCTAATTCTGATTTCTCTCTTATTTTTCTTGACTTGGTCCAGGGCCTTTTCCTTACCTAATATAATGATATGGAATTCTTGTTATTCCCGTGGAGAAAAAATTCTGCGCTTGCCCGCCTTTTTTAATTTATTTTTTTTTTATAAATGATCGCACAGCACACAACTTTTTTTTTTTTAAATATTCACACAAAAGTGTGGCTGGAACATTCACACTCACACTCACACACACATTCACACAGTCTTTTCGACAACTTAGGCCATTCAAGACTTTAGACGATAACCGTTGTAATTATATATATCTATTGTGGGTTCAGGCATTTCTATTTAAGCCATCTGGTATCCAAATGGCTTGAATAAAATCATCGCACTTCCTGGGTCCGATTTTATATTTTAAAAATAATCTAAAAAATAATTGATTTTTGAATTAAAAAAAAAATCGTTGGAGTGAATTTTGAGAAAATCGAAAAAAACTGAAAAAGTGCATCAGTAAACTACTAGTACTCTTTGGTCGATTTTGTTCAAAATCTTCGTGTCACGTCCCATGGGGGTGCCTAACTTAAATATGTGTGACCCTTGGTATAGAAGGTCAGCACGCGGAGGGAGGGGGCTTTAAAGTCTTGTTAACTTAAAAATAATTTTCTATTTTTTTTTAATGAAATTTAAAAAAAAATTAGAATTCTTTAGAAAATTTGGATGAAATGCAATAATCGCAATATGATATTTATTATTTTTTTATAGTAACATCAAAAAGAGAAGAGATTTCATTTTTTATCTCTTACTTCATCACCTTATTTTTAGGTCATACTAGCAATATAAATATTAGCATACTTCTGATACTAAAAAAAAAATCATAACTTGCAATTTTTATAAATTATCAAAGACATTTATGGTAGAAAAAAAACAAAACAAAGGCTCTTAAAAGAGTTCCTCTTGTTGATCATTAATCCGATAATCGTTAAGATCTCTCTCGCTCTTTGTAGGGTTTTTTGTATTAACTTTTTTTTAATTGAACACGAAACTCCTTATTATATAGAATAAAAATTCTTTTTATAGTAGAACTCTTAGCAAATTCTGTTCTAATCGTTAAAATAGATCTAGTTTTTTAACAATAACAAAAAAAATTAACAAAATTTTAACTGCGCTTCTGGCCAAAAAATTAAAATCTGTCACATGTGACAAAAATTTATTGACTATCTATTGAAATAAATAGGATCGGGGTATAAATGACCTCTGATGCTGAAAAGGACCTTAAATAAAAAAAAAAAGATCGAACTCAGATCATATCGTCTCAACGAAATTTATCAATTAAAGTATATTATCGTTGAAGTTAGTATTAAAATAATAATAGCCTATATTTAGATTCTACCAGACTTAATTTTAGTTCACATCAACAGGTCTATTTAAAAAAAAAAATATTGTGTGACTGACCGCTCAGCACACAGATTACTCTTAGGCTCGTGAGTTGTCCTATCACACCACATTTTTTGTTTTAAGATATATTTAATTGTCTTTAGTATATTAAAATCCAATAAGTCAAATTTATAAAAAAAATAAATATTTATATTGCAATATTTTTTTTAACCTTACTATAAATTACAAGAGTAAAGTGTACTTCAAACATTTTTGATAGCAAAATGAGAATATACATTTTAAAGAGCATCTAAACAATAATTGATTTATGAATTTTATTCTAATTCGTTAGAGGGAATTTTGAGAAAAACTAAAAAAGTATGTCGGTAAAGTACTAGTACTCTTTTGCCAATTTTGTTCAAAAACTTCGTGTTACATGGGTACCGGTACCTAACTTAAATATAAAATATCAACTTATAAGAATCATTAGGAAAAAAATATTAGTATTTTAATTGTAAAAAGTTGTTTGTTTCTGATGGTTTTGTTGCCTATCTCCAGGCGTTGTTCTCTTCCTTCTTGAAGCTCTATAAATTTTATTCAAATAATTCAGGTTGCTGTCGCTATTAAAATTATATAATATCGTTAAAATGATGCCACTTCAGTTGAGACAATAAAAATAATTTTTTTTTATTTTAGTATATGGTTAAAAAAAATTAAACTCTGCTTCTTAAGGGCAAATTTATTATAAGTACAGTATAATGTATTTCACACACTTCTACTGATCACCCATTCAAAGTCCTGTATTTTTTGACTTACAATTGTTAGCTTAGTCTTTGTTTTTTTTTTTATTTATTTATTTATTTTTTTTTTTCATTAAATTATCAATTGAAATAATTATGGCTCTGGTTATTATAAAAACTCGATAGTGAAAAATTCATATCATTTTGCTTTTAATACTTTATTTTGTCGATAAATGAACAGAAGCTCTAATTATATATAAGCTCTGTGGGCTGAGTAACGTCCCTGTGCCAAATCGCAGCCTCAGCCTCAACTCTTATCAGAGGCTGACCTAAAATTCCAGCTCTTACGTTCTATCTCTCGCTCTCCTTTTCTCTGATAATAATACAATTTCTAAAAATGTTCTACCTAAAGGTACTTGGCAGAATTGCTAATGGAGTTAGATAATTCCATATGTTATTAAAAATAGTAATCATATTATTGATAATAATAATTATGGGTAAATAGTGAGTTGTATTTTCGCCTATTTTTAGGAATTAAAAAATTTTAGATAGTTTTTACTTCAAGAGATTAGCAATATTAATTAAATTACTATTAATGTTGATAACCTCAAAACCCTATTGCCTGTGTCAAGTGTTTATATTTCTATAATTATCTGATTTGAAATGAGACTAATATATACATGTAGATATAGCCTACTAATAAAATTATGTTCCATTAAGATTTTCATTTACGCCTCCATGTAACTTTGTTTTTCTACGGCGACTCTTTTCAACAACTTTACCCAAAATAACACTGCAACAAAAAATCGGACATTACAACGCCGCAGGGACGTTCTGCGATGCCCCAAAGTTGCAGCAACGTCCCTTCGACGTTTTAATTTTTGGTTGCAGTGCTATGTATACAATCTATTGATTTCATGTTAGCACTTAATTACATTTTTTCTTTTTGAAAAAAATTCTTCATAGGTACCTATTTAAAAAAAAATCGTTTCTGACAATTACTGTTACAAATTATTACCGCCGAATAGACCAGAAGAAATCACCGTAGTCGTGATTGTTAAGGAAGGCTAAAAACTAGTGAAAGAAAAGTCAGCTATATCTCATATCTTTCTATATATCACAAGTCTGAAATTTGTTTGAACTGACCATGTCTTGAAAATGGGTAGTTCATAGCCCTCGAAATGTTAACTCAATAATATATTGGGCCGAAAACAATATTTCCAATCTATATTACAGTATACAGAAAATTTTATTTTTTCAATTCATGATTTAATTATACTTTCATTAAATATTATCTTTTTTGGATGGATGGCAGCTAGATGGGAATAAAAGTAAAAGAGTTGATTCTTCTTCTTGATTATTAAATTAATTTAATAGAAAGGAGAAAAATTTCTCGAACCTAACTGACATTCATCCAAACCAACCATATTCAGACCATCATCTTTTTCTAATAAACTGGTCTATTTAACTATATACTTCAAAAATACTAAGACTGCCCTCGGACATTTGTACCAGGCCTTCTATACCAAGGGGTCGCGGGTTCGCATCCCGTCTCATACAAAAAAAATGTATTTCAATTTAATTGGCTGCCAAAATTGAAAAGAGACGGGGTCTAAATGGCCTCCATTGCCGAAAAAGTCCTTATATTAGGCCTATTAAGAAAAAATCTGGTGTGACTGTCGCACCAGATTTTTTGTGTCGGCATATATTTAGTTTCCGACAGTAGGCCTACGGAAAATATTTATATTTTGTTACCATGGAAACCATTTCTCCTATCTTTCCTATGAAATACAAGAGTAAAGTGGTCTTCAGAAGATTTCAATGGTAAAATGAGAATATACATTTTAAAGAAAATCTAAAAAATAATTGATTTATGAATTTAAAAAAAAAAAATCGTTGGAGCGAATTTTGAGAAAAACGAAAAAACTGAAAAACTAAATCAGTAAAGTACTAGTACTCTTTGGCCGATTTTGATTAAAAGCTTATTTTCACGCTCCAGGGGAGTGTTTAACTTATATATAAAATTTGAGCCTCATAACCCAAAATCCTTCATGGTTAAAATTCAACCCAGACAGACACACAGACAGACAGACCATGTCGCGAAAACTACTTTTTTGGATTCAGGGGTCCTCAAAACGTAAAGATCCATCAAAATCTCGACTCAAATTTTTGACATGAATCCAATACTTTCTCTCTCTCTATATATATATATATATATGCGAAGACGAGTTTTCTCGGGTTAAGTCGCGTGGGGTGCTGAGATTTACTCGACGTTTCGGCTCTCCTTTTGGAGCCATTTTCAAGAGAGAAACCGAACACAATTACACACACCCAACCTTCCTCCAGTTCTCAGAGACCAATCCACGCCTCTGAGTCATCCACCAAATTGACCTGGGGACCAGGAAGACTGCGACCCCGTAAACAACCCCCTCCACCATTACCTCCTAACTTCCTTCTCTCTTGAAAATGGCTCCAAAAGGAGAGCCGAAACGTCGAGTAAATCTCAGCACCCCACGCGACTTAACCCGAGAAAACTTGTCTTCGCATACATCCGGTCGCGGAAACCTTCAAGAACATATATATATATATATATATATATAATATATATATATATATATATATATATATATATATATAGGTAAAAGAAAGTAAAAAAAAAAACTAGCTTCTGAGCTAGTTAATCAATTCTTGACATTGGTAGGAAATGATGACATTACAAACAAAAAAAATTCTTATAATTTCGTGGCCTCAAGAAATGGGTTATAATTTTATTTTAAAATGCTAAGCTCTTTTATAGAGAATTTCCTTAAATTGGCAGCATAGCCAATGCCATTTTTTTTTCTTTGTACTAATAATGGAATATTGTTCTATCTTTATGGAGTTATAATATCTTTAATAAATTAGAGAAGATATGGATGAAGGTCATAGATTTATTATGAAAATGAAGGCAAAGTCTTGTCTTCATTCAGATAATAATTACCAAGAAATATCTTAAATTTGATTTTAACCAAAATTAGAGAGTTTATTCTCAAGCGATTACTTCAAAACAGGCATAGGTCCCCTCCATTAGCTTAATCAAAGCTAATTGATTGTGTTATTGTATCAGGGAGATAAAAACTTATCTCTTTTTTTAGCCATTAGGAGAGAGAGATTGGTTAAACAAACCCGTTCTCTTGTCCAATAAATTTTGTTTAAATTTACTAAACCTCTTTTTAGAAGTGGATCGATCTTTTTTTTTACTAAATATAAATAAAAAATTTAATTTTTATTAAGAATAAAAATAAATTTAAATTCATATCTCAGATACGCAGCGTAATAAATAAGAGAGTCCTTTTGAGTTTATTTCGGTTTGTTTTATACTGCATCTTATTTCGGAAACCGTAATAATTGAAATTAAAACTAATTAATTCTAAGAGAACGAACATCTGTTTATAGAGTTTATTGGGCTGATCCAACACCTCAACACCGATCGATAAAAGTGACTGTATTTAACATCTGGCTATACACGAAGCCCGCCGAAATTGGTTTGTGCGACTAGTACAATTATTATTATCTGAAATTTATTTCAACCGCAATGGGTAGGACGCCGTTGCTCCGGAAAAGCTGGAGATCCTGGTTTCAATTACCGAGGGCCATGGGACATTTGGCCCACCAACAAATAAACATTCTCACAAATTGTTTTAAAAAAATCCTATTGGTATTGCCATTAGTCTATAAATACAACTAAACTGCAAGAATCCGAACATCTCTCTCTTTTTTTAATAAGCCAGTAGTCTAGCGAGAAATTTATATCCGAAAAACATCCTTTGGATATATCGTCTAAAATTATAGATTAATTTTGTGTGTCAAACTTTCAATTCCTTGTCAACTCTTTTGGCTACGCCACTAATTGATTTTTTTGAATGGAAGAAGAAATGGAATTTAATTTCATTCCCATAACATATTATTTCATACTATAATATAATATTTCCCTAATTTATTTTAATAAATATTTATCAAAAATATGATAAATTTTACTTTTGAGTCATTATTTTTGAAGGCTTTTGAGGGGAAACTTAATTTTTATTCTTAAAAATTGGTTATATTCGCATCCATGGAAACAAGAGCAATTTCGGCTAGGATTAGGAAAAGCGTGCATGTGGCAATGTCCCATAAAGAAGGTACCGAATTTGTAACCGAAACGGTACCCTCTAAGCGGGGCTACACGGTCGGCACATTTCAAGAGAACAACCACCTGTTCTATTATCTGGACTTTAGCAAGAAAGAGGTAGGGTCGACGAACTCCCTTGCCTATACGGTCTGCGGATCGAACCCCGATGGCCATGACCCCTGCTGACCTCTGAACCTCCGGAGCCGATGCCAATGTCAAGGCAACGGCTCCTCCCTTCTGATCTTCTCTCGATTAACATTCTTTTGATTAGATTTTTTTTTCTGTCTGCCCGCAGGTCAAGGTGGTCAAATTCTCCTATATGTGGACCATCAACAATTTCTCCTTTTGTCGCGAAGAGATGGGGGAGGTGCTCAAGTCATCGACCTTCTCTGCTGGAGCGAACGATAAATTGAAATGGTGTTTGCGAGTCAACCCCAAGGGGCTCGATGAAGAAAGCAAGGACTACCTCAGCCTATACTTACTCCTTGTGTCATGTAATAAAAGTGAAGTGCGGGCGAAATTTAAATTTTCCATCCTAAATGCGAAACGTGAAGAGACCAAAGCAATGGGTAAGTCAATCTTCTAGAATAAACAAAGATTTGTGTAGATGAGAATGTTTATTGAATATCTAAGGCTGAACGCACCCCAAACGTTTTCGAACAAAACGTGTTTTGCCTAAAACTGTTTTTCAATGTTTTTCTATGGGTCAACACAAACCGAGGAGACAAAACACAATTGGACATGATTCGACATCATTGAACAAAATGTTTTGCCATTGAGCGTTTTGCTCAATCGGTGTGCGTTGGCATTGGACAAAATGGTCTGCTATTGAGCAAAAAATACCAACGCACACCGATTAGGCAAAAATACTCAATGGCAAAATATTTTGTTCAATGGCAAAACATTTATCTGAATGGCAAAACATTTTGTTCAATGGCAAAACGTTTTGTCCAAGTGCGTTTTGCTCATTTAGTGTACGTTCAGCCTAAGGTATTTTTTTGAGATAATCACTTCACCTTTATTGACATTTTAATGATTGATAATATGGCATTGAAATTGATAATTATTAAGCTTAAATTTCCTAATACCCAAAGGTTGAGAAAGACCAACGATCCCGGGTTCAATCCCATCAATAAAAATAAAGCCATCATTTTGATTAAACAATTTTTGATATTCCTATACTAAAGTTACAGAAAAATTTTAAAATGTTTTACTCAGTCAAGATGGGTTGATTAAAGAGACAATTGAACTAGGGTTGAAAAATCTTTGTAATTAGGAATCAACACTTTGAGCCGTGATTTCCTCTTCCTACAGCCCCCCCTACAGGAAAACATTTTTATCAGATTAATGATCTTTAACAGTTCCTTAAAAATTCATATTTAATTCCTCGAGTAAGTTTAGTGGGCATTAGAGATGTCAATAAAAAAGATGGAAGAAAACTCCCATCTGAAATTTATTTTACCTATTTTTGGTGAGACATTTTTATTGTAGTGTTGTTTCTTCGATATTTTGATTTTTGTTTGTTTGTTTTGGACCTGCTATTTCTTAAAAGGATATTCGAATTCAGGAATGCTACTGAAATTTCAAATGATAAAGAAAAACTGCTTGTAACTAAATATATGTTGGCACAAAAATTCTGGTGGGACAAGCCAGGGGCGGATTAAAGGGGGGGCGAGGGGGTGATCGCCCCCCCCCGAGAAGAAATTCACAATGTTATAAAAACTAGTAATCTAAAGAAATTATGATTTCCGGGCTTTAATTTCAATTGAATTTGTTACCAATCAATTTAAATAAATAGGAAAGGGGTCTAAATGGCCATAGATGCCCACAAAGTAAATAAAAAATAAATAAAAAAACCCCCCCCCGACAAAATTGAAATCGCCACTGGGACAAGCCCATAACACAACTTTCAATTACCAAAGGAAAGAGAAAGTCATGTGCGTTAATCACACCAGATTTTAATTTTCCCAATTTCAATAATTTGTATTTAAACCAAATAATCGCGTTTCTACTATAATAATTTACAAGATTTTAACCAACCACCTACATTTTATAATATAAAATAAAAAAATCATTTAAATAAAAGTCAAAGTAAAATTATACCTTGCGCTGTTAAATATAGTCAGTGTAAATAATTAAACACCAGCTTTAAGAAAAAGAACGAGCTTAATAATTTTTCGGATTGCAAATTCCCTCTCAATAATCGATTTGGAAAGGAAGAATTTGCCAATGGTATTATTATTAATAATAAATGGGAATCGCCTCTCACGATGGAATTTTCTCTTTTTTAAAAGAGCATCGGGTGACTTTTCGGTGTGGATTTCTAAATGGTCTTTAGGGACTTGTCTTGTTTTGCTTACTTGTTCTGTTCTTGCGCAAAGATTAAAAAAAAAGGTCAACCAGGAAGGAAAACTAATAATTCGCCAGAAGGAAATTTATTTTCCAAATTTTGTAAAATATACTAATTAAATTCATCGTCAGCTGGTTGTTTAATCCCAATACAAGTTAATTGAAACTAGCTGGACAACCCATCATCGGTTTCTTTTTATATTTTTATGCGATGCCCTATTTTTCAAATTATCTTCAATTTTCAAAGATATTATATACAAAATTTCAAAGCTACAGTATGATGTGAAATATAATTAATTAATTAATGGACTGACATTTATAACGCGTTTATTTTAAGCGTGATCTCTCATTAAAAATTATTCATAGACTTTCCATGGATAAATATTCAAAAATTTTATACAAAATATTATTTTTCTCTTTTGAGTACTGTATATTTAAAATACAATTTTAATATAGAGAACTTTGACGTCATTTCAGTTTTTGCTTGGGGTGGGCAAAATTTTTTTTACTTCCTATACTTCTTAATTTATATAGGCCCTACATATATAATCATATATACTTCTATATTTTTTTTATCTATACCGGCTAAGCTCAGAATTTACTATTGTCTTCCAAAGCCTTGGGGGGGGGCAAATACCCCCTGCCCCCCTCAAACGACGTCCCTGGTAGAGTAATCGAAGACAGGTGGTAAATAATTAATTCTTTATTATTTATTTACTGGCTGCCTGCCTTCTTTTATTCTATGATCATCGCTTAATTATCGATCTCTTCCTTTTATAATTTTTTTTTACTTATTTATTTTTTTTAATATGAAGGATATTAAAATAAACGGGTCCCAAAAAAAAAAGTTTAAGAAACGCTATCAATATAAACCGTGATGTCTTCCTGACTAAAACTTTTGAGGGTATGCATCTCCTTATAATAGCCCACTATCATTCAGTAGCGTCATTTTAACTTTTTCTTGGGGGTGGGGAAGGGTCAAAATTGTTTTTTCTTCAACTTAAAATAGGTATATCAAATTTGGCTAAAATATATTTAATTAATTATTTTTTTTTTTATAATTTATAGGTATATTTTGAAATATAAAATTTAAAAAGGAGCCCCTGCCTCCCCTTCAAATTATAATATCAGAATCTTGTATTAATATTTTTGATATTCCCTCGGTATTTAACATATTAAAAAAAATCTTTGCTTCTAAAAGTAGGCTATTTAAATAATGGCTCAGAAACATGGGCGTAACTAGGGGGGTGCCGGGGGCCCCTCCAGAAGGCTCGTGGCCCTCCCCCAGAAAGCTCCCTGCCCCAAGGAAAATTGAGAATATATGGGGCTTTCCAGGCCCCCCGAGGATAGCTTGTCCCATGGCCCACCCCAGCCAAATTCTCTAGTTACGCCCATGCTCAGAAAAGAAGCCAGAGGGACCCCCATCAAGACTAAAAAAATATCCGAATTTTCAAATATTTTCGTTCACAATTTATTGGGCTGTCTGGGAGTTGGTATATGCATACATTATATTTTTTTAAACATTAAAACATGCTTAAATGAATATTTACATATCCAGGATCCAAACAAATGAAGATGTCCAACAAAATATGAAATCTGGGAGTTTTTTTTCTCAGGGTTCCTCTTCTCTTGAGTTTAGATACGTCCACTTTCTATATCAAAGAATTTTTAAATAAGACTAACTGTAAATAAAAAGAAAATTTATTTAGGACTCTCTGTACAGTATAGTTTATAAATAATAAATAGTTCGTTGAGGAGGTCGGTAATCTAGTGATCACATCAGTTTTTTGTGATAAGTTTGATAGATGGAGGAGGAATGTCTCCCTGGTTTGATTCTTTTTTGTCACTCATTGTGCTTTGTCTGTCGGTTTCTGTCGTTTGTCAGTCCCACAGGAAGGTCAGACAGACAGATGGGCTTAGAATCCTAAGAAATGCCCGCTCGCCCACCTCCCTTCCTTTCGATAAACATTCTCCTCGAGAAACTTTCTAACAACTTAAAAAAAAAAAGGATCTTTTCAAAAGTGTTTTAATATTTCCTTTAGCCGGGGTTTCCAAACTTGTAACTAACGAACCATCCTGGTATCAAATCACAATATTTTTATGTAGAAGAATTTTTCAACACACTTTGTAGGAATAATTCTTTTTTGTCTCGAGCAGATTTTGCCTCAAGGCATTCCCATGAATGTCTTTGAAATCAGGTCAATACTTGGGGGGATCCAAAGGATGGTGACAAAAATGAGCTAAGGTTTTTTATATTTCTCGCTGATCCAGTTAGAAACCCATATGCTCTTTTAGGGCCGGTTTCTTCATCAATGGTTGACCCTTCGTTAAGCGATTTAGCCTTGTAGTCAAGAAACCTTCAGCGCTAAATTATATAAAATATACCATTATTTTATTATTAAAAGAAGTAAATATATTTGTTTTATTTTCTTTTTACTTGTACTTTTAATAATTAAATGATGACATATTTTTTTTAATAAGATTTAGTACTAAAGGGTGCGTTTTCATTACAGGACTTAGGGCCTGGGAAAAAAATTTGGTTCAAAAATTTAGCGTCTCTAAAAAAAAAGGTAAAATATTTTTACGGACGGGAAAAATTTTCCCGCAGGGCAAAAAAACTTTGGTTCGGTTGGAAAAAAAAATATTTTCATAGAAAAATTTTTGAGATCAGCCCCCCCCCAGGGCCCCCCAGGAGCAAATCCTGGTTGCGCCACTGACTTAATATATATATTTTGATTTTTTTAATCTCCTGGGGGGGGGTAAAACCCTAACCCCCCCCTGGTTGCGCCAGTGCCATCAATTCTAGTCAACGAGCAAACTTAACCGCCCGATATTATCATCGATAAAGTAAACATGAACAGGCTTAACCTTAGTTTTAAAAAAATGAGTTTTTTCTATAATTAGCTGTCTGAGGTATAAGAAAAGTTTAGTGAAGTTAGCAATTTAATAATAAGATCATCATTTATATAAATTATTAAAAATAAAAATTAATTAATTAAGATAAATATTAAAATAAGCCCTCGGGCTTGGTGCAGGGGTTAGCGTGCTGCCTTCTAGGGCGGCCAAGGGTCGCGGGTTCGGACCCTTAATTTTTTTAACAAAAAATTTTCAAAAATAAAATAAATAAGGCTTTCGTTTCTGATTTCACCCCTTATACCGAACTTTGGGTCTTGGCTAACTAACTTCGACTCAGTGGCGTAGTGGGCTTAACTCGCGCCCGGGGCACAATACCTTTTTAGCGCCCCCCCCCCCCGCATTCGAAAACCATAACATTATACAGGGGCGTATATAGAAAATTTTTTTTTGGGGGGGGGCCGAACTCAAAAAATTTTCTTGCCTGCGGAAAATTTTTTTGCCCTGCTGTTAAAATCATTTTATCATTTTACCTTTTTTAGGGAGGCTAAGTTTTGCGGAATTTTTCACTGCTTCGACTTGGGCTCTTATTTAATCATATGTTTAGCTTAACTAGATGTGAAAAAGACTCGAAATTTATAGTCAACTAACTTATCCAAGGGCCAGCTACTTGACCAGTTTTGTAGAAACCGACCATTATTTTAATAATGATGTTTTTATCCAATATCGCGCTTTACTTTCGAATTCTCAAATTCCGAATGCGCATGCTTTTCTAATTTCAATATCCAAAGCAACATCTTAACGATTAGAGACGGTGTGCATAATCGTATTGAGAGAACTACCGCAGCGTTACTTTATCTACTTCATCCATACGAAAAAAAACTACGGTTTTTGCCTTCAGCACAGCTTTTTTAAATTTAACTTCTCTTATTCATAAATTTTTTCTGTCATTTTTAGCGGTACATAATATTTGATATTAATTTATCTGTTGTTTTACAGAGAGCCAGCGAGCGTATCGGTTCGTACAGGGCAAAGATTGGGGCTTCAAGAAGTTCATCAGACGGGATTTCCTGCTTGACGAGGCTAACGGCCTGCTTCCCGATGACAAACTTACCATCTTCTGCGAAGTAAACTATCTTCCTTGTTTCTCTTTCTTTTTCTTTTCTATTTTTATTAGACTACTATTATATATATATATATCGTCTCCTTTCCCCTTTCTTTTAAGCAAAGATATAAAAATACTTTCATTCTGGAATATCTTTAAAAATTAAATAGCGGAAGTTTAATTAAATAATTAATGGTTTCTAATTATTAAATCATATTTATGCGATTACGTAGGACTCTAAATAATTATTTGATTATTGATGAATTCCAGGATAATGGTTTTAATTTACATATTAGTATTAAAATATTATCAAACACTGAAATTCACAATATGTCTGAAATAAATGTGGGTGGCAAAATTGGCGCTGGTTATGTCTCAACTTTACTTTATAAATCAGACCGAACGGCAGGCAGATCTTTTCTATATCTTTAATTTAATATTTAGATTAGTATCTGGCGGGTCTTGACTATGAAATTTATTAAAATCTTTGAAGTTTATATCCTTAGGGAGGTACGAAACAAAGATGGAGAAAAATTTAGATAATCCAAAAGTAGAGGGTGAATTTGAAGGGAAAAGAGGGTCATTTATTTTTGAATTTATACTTTATCTTTGCTTCTCAGCTCCTTATTAGTATCTGCAGATTTAGTAGTAAAATATTTTATACATTTTTTAATTTATTTTTCTTCTTCCTAATCCATTTTTTTGTATTGTGTTTTTAGGTGAGTGTAGTGGCGGACAGCGTAAACATCAGTAGACGTATTTGTTAAACAAGTTCAAAGTGCCGGAATGTCGATTGAGCGAGGATTTAGGTGGACTCCTTCGAGAACCAAAAGTTTAGTGATGTAACGTTGGCGGTGAGCGGACGCGAATTTCAAGCACATAAAGCCATTTTGCTGGCAGCAAGGTCGGCTGTTTTCGCCGCAATGTTCGAACATGAAATGGAAGAACGTAAACATAATCGAGTTGAGATCACAGACGTTGATCACGAAGTGTTGCGCGAAATGCTACGCTTTATTTATACCGGCAAAGCCGCTAACCTAGAGAAGATGGCTGATGATCTTCTTGCAGCAGCCGATAAGGTGAAAATACAGAGAAGGGTGTTTCTTTATTTGTTATCTAATTCTGTACGATGAGGGACAATGTTAAGTCCCACTCATGCGTTTTATACTTTTGATTATTTCATTGTTTAGAAAAAAAAAAAATATTTAATGGAAAACTTTCATAATTCAAACCTAGAGAATTTCTAATAAAGATTTCATTTTTCTTTTATAAAAACAATGAAATAATCACAAAAGTAAAAAAACGCTAAGGTTATCCTTCACTGTACAATTCAATCGATCTCATCTACATATAGATGGACCGAAAAACGAATCATATTCAAAAACAACTTATTGCAAACATTTTTTAGAAAATTGGAGCCCATCTCTCAACAGGCACCAAAGAACTCTTAATTCTTGAAAATTAAATCAGTCCAGGCCAATGGCGGATCCAGAAGTGTTTCTCGGGAGGGGGGGTAATCTGGTGTGACTGGT
>JAKCPI010024972.1:0-18611 GCA_023213315.1 Euborellia annulipes
GGAACATATGATGAATTCAGATGTAAAATTTTTAAGTATGGGAAAATATTTATATTTTGTTACCATGGCAACCATTTCTCCTATCCTTCCCTATGAAATACCAAGAGTAAAGTGGTCTTCAGAAGATTTCAATGGCAAAATGAGAATATACATTTTAAAGAGCATCTAAAAAATAATTGATTTTTGAATTTAAAAAAAATCGTTGGAGCAAATTTTGAGAAAATCGAAAAAAACTGAAAAAGTGCATCAGTAAAGTACCAGTACTCTTTGGCCGATTTTGATTAAAAAGCTTATTTTTCCGGTCCAGGGGGTGTTTAACTTAAATATAAAATTTCAACCTCATAGCTCAATTCCTTCATGCTTAAAATTGAACACACACACACACCCACCCACCCACACCCACACCCCCCCCCCCCCCACAGACAGACCGCGAAAATCCACTTTTTGGATTCAGGGGACCTCAAAACGTGAAGATCCATCAAAATCTCGACATCGAATTTTTGACATGAATCCAATACTTTCTCTCTATATATATATTACATATATACATAGGTAAGAAAGTAAAATGAATTAACGCTGTTTAAAGATGTTAAAAAGTTAACGTTTTTACCTTAGAGAATAGACCTTTATAAGAGTATAATTAATAATTAAATATAAAAAAAAAAACTGGTGTACTTGTCCCACCAGTTTTTTGTTTTTAAAATAAAATACGTATAGTATAGTTCCATGGTATATCATCTTGGGCTAAAAATTTAAAGTAATATATAGGCTTATATATGTAATTAATTATAGAATAATAAATGTGAGATTTTAAACATTTTAAAATTTTCTCTTTATACTAATGCATTAACTCGGAAATTGCGGCGGATTTTTATGGGGTTTATTTCTTCGGGCGTGACCTCACCGAGGCTTCAACTAACCTCGCCTTCCTCCGTCGCTCTAAGGCGCTGGAACTCATTTTTTTTACGTTACATTTTCTCCCCGTCAAATACGGAAGGATATTCTTTAAAAGTGGATTTCGCAACTTGAAGTTAATTATATTTAACTATAAGTGGAGATAGGCGGAAACGCCCCAGGGCCACCACTAGTGAATGTGTGTTTGTATAAGTGGATAGCTTGGCCAAAGGCGGCTTTTGCAGCTAGTTTAATTGATAAAATCTTTTCATAGTAACAAAAAAGCACTCAGCAGACGACTTTTAATTCCCACCCTCATTTTTTTTTTTTTTGTTACCTTTGAATGATTATTCCTTTGAAATTTCTAATTCTATTCTCGGTGACCTTTTTCCATTAATCTCTATGTCGAGTTGAAAAGGGAAATAATGGACGTCTCCCTGTTAAAAGGGGCTGAGAATTGGAAGAACAAGTAGTAGGTCATTCGACCGAGTCACTAACTAAACTTTTTTGTTCTTGTCTTTTCCTAAAAATCATTCAAATCTTGCCTCCCCCTCCACCTCCTCTGGATCCCCCATGTTATTGTCTTATTTTTATTTCAAACGAGTCAATTCGCTTCTTAGTTTTTTTTTTTTTTTTTTTAACTAAAGGCTAATTAAGGTTGTTTTGGATAGTACCCTTTAAGTCATAATTAGAATTTTTAAATTTTTTTTTTTAATAAAATGAAAAATTTGAATGCCAAAATTCCTTATTATAATTTAGTCGTGACCTATCAGAGTTTATAATTATATTAAGTTAATAATTTAATTACCAAAAATAATAAATGAATGACTTTTGACTTGAGCAGTTTTCTAGATCTGGCAACATTGGATTTATCAGCTATCTATTTTAAATCTTAAAAGCCTTCAATTTTATTTTATTTAATATATTACAATGATTAATGCTAATCAGTTTAAACACAATGGACGATTTGGCAGGTAGAAAAAAGCCATATCGTAAAATTGAAAAAAAAAAAATGTAATGACATCGAGAAAAGAGTATTATTTTATGCGACGTTGCCAGACTAGTCTGAGTCTCATTTTTAAAAATATTGGTGACTGTCATTTTGGAGGAATCTTTTGACTTTTTTGTTAAAATATTCTTTGAAAGCCTTCGGCAGAAACTTTTGATTTTGTGTTTAACGTATTCCTCGAAAGTGAATTGATAAAATGTAAGTTTTTTGTTTTTGTATCTGATGCAGAGGTGGCTATATAATTCGATATGTGTGCGTTTCGTCGACATTCCCCATAGACTACATGTTAAATTTCAATTTTTTAAAAATTAATTACACGATAACCCTGGGTCAGATCTGCCTCAAAAATTTTATTTTATACGTATGCGATAGTGATTAATAACATATTAAAAAAATTAGCTTTAATCTAACAAAGTGATTTAATCTCCGAACAACCTTAAAAAAATATTTGAATTTTATTTTATTCATTTTGAATAACTAAATTTTTTTAGTCTTAAAAAATATTAAATTAATAAAATCTATCCTGAATTCACCCTCGTAAAATTTTCTATATTTATGGAAAAAAAAAAAAGAAAACCCCATCAAAATTCGTCAAGTGGTTTCGGAATTAATGAACGTTAAGTATAAAGGAAATGTTAAAATTAAAATTCACATTTATTTTACTATAATTAATCATATAAATATATTAAATTTGATTTTTTTCTCCTTTTATTACTTTTTTTTTTTGATTCATGATAAAATTCAATGTCGAGTTTTTGAAGGAAATACATGTTTTTTTTTTCATTTATAATTGGAATTTTTTATCAATTTTTGTTTCTTTTTGTTACAGGTATGCACTTTGTTTGTCTCCACCTCTCTTATTCTATATTGGTGAGTCCTTCTACTATTATTATTGACTTTCCACTAATCCGGTCGATCTAAAAATTTCACCAGAGCTGCTTTCTCTTGCATATATGTCGAGATTTTAATGGAAATACACGTTTTAAGGACCTCTGAGGAAAAAAAATAGGTCTGTCTGTTATCAATTTAAATCAAGAACGAGAAGAGGTAGGAAATTGAAATTTAATATTTAAGTTAATCTCTTGTCTGAGGTTTGAAAATACGCTTTTGAACAAAATCGGCCAAAGAGTACTAGTACTTTACTGGTGTACTTTTTCAGTTTTTTTCGATTTTCTCAAAATTCGCTCTACCGATTTTGTTTAAAATTCAAAAAACAATTATTTTTTACATGCTTTTTAAAATGTATATTCTCATTTTGGCATTGAAGTCTTTTGAAGCACACTTTACTCTTGTACTTCATGCATGCTAACAAAAATAAATTTTTAATAAAGACACAAAACTCTGGCGTTGACAAGCATATTACCGAAGTTGTGTGCTGTCCTAGCACTCCCACCCGATTTTTATGCTTTTTAAGAATTGCGGTGAGCAGACAAAGAAAAAAAAACGAGGAAGATTAAATAAATATATATTCTCTCTCGTAAACGTATTAATCTAATCTCCATGAGGAGCGCAGGCAGGCAGGCAATCGGAATTTATATATTTTATAGCTTTAGAAGGGGATTTAGAAAAGCCATTATCCTTTCCCATCTTAACTGAAATGGCCAAGCTTTACCAGGTAATTGGGATCAATAAAAAACAAAGATAAGATTTTCTCTTTTTTTGGGAATATTTAAAGTGAACTTTTGTTGTTGTTATTAAGATAATTCCCCTCGTTGTTGTTGTTGTTCTTACTACTGGTATTAAAAGATTACAATAATAATCATAATAATAATAATCCATTGACCTATTTTTTTTTTTTTTTATTATATAGAGATCACTACTAGTCGCATAGCCCGCTTCCCCTCCCTAATTATCTACCTTATCCATGTAATGAACAAAAAAAAAAATGAGAATTAAAATTTATTAATATATGATTAATTATAGAATTCTAATTGTGGAATTTAATTTTAATTTTTCCTTTATAACGCTTTTATTCTGAAACTACTTGTCGGATTTTGATGGGCGATTTTTTTTTTTTTTTTTTTTTTTGTACTAAGAAATTTACGGGATTTTTATGATTTAGGATGTGTACCATAGGCGTAGCCAGGGGGGGGGGGGGTTTGGGGGTTCAAACCCCCCCCCCCTCCATGGGACCCAAGCCATGACTAGATATTTAATACAAATTATATTTCACATAGGGTAAGAGAAAGTAAAATATAATAATTTACTCTAGCTAAAAAAACAAACCAAAATGATTTATATAAACCCTAAAATAATCTTAAATTTTTGAAAAAAAATTTCTTGATCCCCCCCATCAAAAATATCTGGCTACGCCAATGGTGTGTACGTAGAATTTCTTGTGCCCTTGGAGTAACCTCCCCCCTCCCTCCTTCCTTTGGCTACGGTCCTAATACTTTTCAACACTCAAACCGTTTAATTGAATAAACTGTACTGGGAAAGCATGATATTTACACATAATCTGTAGAAATTTTGTATTTTTTTTTTTTTTTTTAATGACATGTCACTCACTCCCTCTGGAAAGATTGAATTCATCCGATTTAGAATATTCAACTAAAATTTGAAAATAAAAATTAAATAATATTGATCTCTCTGATTTATTATAAATATAATTCTAATTGTGAGATTTAACTTTTGACTTTTCCTTTATAACGACCCATCAATTCCGAAACTACTTGACGAATTTTTATGGGCCTTTTTTTCAAGGTGTCGAAAATTTTACGAGGGTGGATTAAGGTTAGGTTTAGTTCACTTATTTAGAAATAAAACAAAAAATGTAAAAATTTAATTAACTTTTAAATCTCTCTCTCTTGTCATTAATGTTAAAACTGAAACGTTGAGGTTACTTTGAGTAGTAACTTTCATGTGAATAATACTGAGGTGGGTTTCCGTTTCCTTACTCAGGAGGGAGGCATCTCAAATTAAGTTGGATAATTTATTGCCATGAGGTGGATTTTAACTCGAGTTGTCTTTGATAATCGCTTTTTAAGGAGAACACACAGAAATCTCTTTGAAAAAATTAGCCAGTAATATGCCAGGGGGAGGAGGGGGGGATTCAAGGGGGTCTACTGTAGGCTATTATTTTATATACGGGTCGTATATAACATTTATGTGTGTATTTTAACACATTTTGATTCCGAAGAAGGGTGTAACTTATGCCCGAAACGTTGCCAAAAAAAAGATTTTTTCCCAAACTGCGTTTTTCTATAATGCCCCCCCCCCTCTCGCAATTTATTTTTTAATTCATTTGTAACAGATTTTATGATGATAAAGTCATTCTATCTGTGTTTGAATTAAATTAATTTCTAACGAGATCTGAAGAGGCGCTGATGAATCAATTAATATGACGTCGACGAGAGGCTCTATAACTTTTCTCTCTTCTCTTCTCTTCTATTTTGACAATTTTTAAAATGAATTAGAGAGGCAGAAGAGGCACGGGGGGCGGGGGGGGGTCGTCTATTAGTCTCATTAGAAAATAAATGTCTCGTCTCTTTTTCTCATTAAAAAAAAGGCTTTTTTTCCCCCAATTCAACTTTAGAGAAGTAGAAAATGAAATGACGTTAAAAAAAAAATCAATAGATTCAGCCTCTATTAATTTAAATTGAAATTTTCAGCATTTTTTTATTTATTTGCGTTAAACGGGGGAAGAAAAATCAAAGAAAATATTTAAAAAGATTATATATATGATTAATTATAGAATAATAATTGTGAAATTTAACTTAAACTTTTCCTTTATAACGTATTCATTCAGAAACTACTTGACGGATTTTTATGGGCGTTTTTTTTTTCACACTACTTTTAGAACTTGCTTTGATTGTTATTGGATTTTTTAAAAGAATACTAGCTGATTAGTCCGCCTTCGGGCCTTTGTTCTGTGCAAATTTTTTATTAATTTAAATTATTTAATATGGATTTAGGAGACGTAGCAGAAAAGAATAAGGAAAACATTTTTTCATTAATCGTCAAATTTTATATCGCTAATCACAACCTTCATCAGGACGATTAATTTTTAAAACACTGGATGTTGAGTATTATTTTTAATCACCATTTCTGAATTATACAAAATATATATAGGCCTAGTGAATCTAAGAAGCTCCAAGCGAATAGGACTGTAATCATAATCATTAGGCCTACTATATAGAAAGCACTAGCCACTTACTTCCGTTTTATGTACTTCCTTACCAATCTCTCTCTTTGAGTGGCCAGAGTTAGAGCAAGTGGAGTCAGTGAGAGAAATTTAAAACTTCAAAATTTTTGCAATTGCTCCCACTTATACATATATTCGGCCTAATTATTGTCTATATATTGACAATGACAATTAAAAATATTCTAGTATTTTAACAATTAATCGTCTGATGAAGGTCTTGTTTAGAAACCGAAACGTTGACGATCAATTAATTAAATAAATGTTTTTTTTTATTAAATCTCCTTGGCTGCTGAGTGCCCTAAATACATTTTAAAGACTACAGGCGCTTTTTTTCATCGTTAAATATTTAATGTTATTTTTCATTTATTAATAGAAAAAAAATTTTTACAGAGAGCAAAAATCCTCCACTCATTACCCAAATTAACATGACTAATATTATATTTTAACCCCCCCCCCCCTAGAAATAAAGGTTCTACTCCTAAAATCAATTATTTCCTTTTCTTTTTACCTACTGCATAATTCTTTAAGATGTTCAATTTTTTACTTTCTCTTACCTATGTATATATGTAATATATATATAGAGAGAAAGTATTGGATTCATGTCAAAAATTCGATGTCGAGATTTTGATGGATATACACGTTTTGAGGTCCCCTGAATCCAAAAAAGTGGTTTTTGCGACATGGTCTGTCTGTGGGTGTGTGGGTGTGTGGGTGTGTGTGTGTGTTCAATTTTAAGCATGAAGGAATTGAGCTAGGAGGTTGAAATTTTATATTTAAGTTAAACACCCTCCGGGACCGGAAAAATAAGCTTTTAATCAAATTCGGCCAAAGAGTACTAGTACTTTACTGATGTACTTTTTCAGTTTTTTTCGATTTTCTCAAAATTTGCTCCAACGATTTTTTTTAAAATTCAAAAATCAATTATTTTTTAGATGCTCTTTAAAATGTATATTCTCATTTTGTGATTGAAATCTTCTGAAGACCACTTTACTCTTGTATTTCATAGGGAAGATAGAAGAAATGGTTGCCATGGTAACAAAATATAAATATTTTCCCATACTTATAAATTTTACATCTGAATTCATATGTTCCGTACTGTCGGGAACTAAATATATGTCGACACAAAAAATCTGGTGTGACAAGCACAGTACACAACTTTCGATTACCGAAGGTAAGAGAAAGTTGTGTGCTGTGCGCCAGTCACACCAGATTTTTACTAACAAGATTTAAAAAAAAATAGGGTTGCCTATCCTTAAACTGATTTAATAAAAAATTATTGAATTATTAAAAAAAAAAAACTCGAAATTCGTTCGGTAGTTTCGAAGGATTTAAATGTAAGAGGGTAGAAAGTGAAAACGTTGACAATTCAGTGATTGGAAAAAAGAATCAATCCCCCTCCCCCTCCCTATGGATTATTAAATCTCCTCCCACCCTCCCTCCCTCCCTCATCTTACGACCGAAATGTCATTATTCAAATTTCTTCTCTATTCTATACTTTCTTCTCGAGCCTCTTTGCCTTCTGTTTAAAGTTTATTTTGTTATTTTATGGAAATATTTAAATTTCTTCAACTTTGAATTCAAATAGAGACAAGCAAAAAAAAAAAAAAGTTTTGAAATTAATTCAATTCTTTTTTTTTTTGTGAGAGAAAAGAGATGCAAAAAAACATTCACCGTTTGTTTACCCCTGGTGCACAGAGTCACACACACCAACCCATACCGGTTTCTATTCTTCGTCAATATCACATCTCAACTCCCTTCTAGCATCTTTTCTATACATTTGTAAAAAAAAAAAATTATAATTTAATATTTATACGATTAATTATAGAATAATTATTGTGAGATTTAATTTTAATTTTTCCTTTATCCCTTTCTATACTCAGAAAATACTTGACGAAATTTTATGGGGTGTTTTTTTTTTCTATTTTGTAAAAAAAAAAAAACCTCTAGAAATAAAAAATTTAATTTTTCTTTCACCTCTATCTATATATATAAAAATGAAATGGGAAAAATGTATGTATGTATGTAAATATGTATGTATATGTTCTATAGAAATCCACAATTTTCAATGAATCCATTTGAAATTAAGTACACATATAGTACATGGCTCTGGGAGTAACGTAGTAATAATCTGAATCTCTTAAATGTTTTGGAAAATTAATTATAATCAAATTTCTTCAATATGGGAACACAAAATCAACAAATTGGCTAGAAATTAGAGAGCGTCCTTTATGCTGTGTGAACCAGCTTCCTACCTGACTATGGGCTGGGGGTGGGGGCTACGCAGCAGTTGAAAAACGAAGAGAGGACGCAGGTGACTGACCCTTTAAACAGTCATAAACAGACCCTTTTATGCTGTGCCCAATCGGTACCCTCGCCTCGCTTGAATATAAGATCCTTCTTTAACATCTTAACACTTGCATTGCAACAAGAAATATCCCAAATTGGGAATAAACTTGCTCGCCGAAGGCAGAGCAAGGAGCCCAGGGGCGCAGCCCCTGGCTAGGCGGAAAGCCCGCCGAAGGCGGAGCTTGCGACTAGTTCTGGATAAAATTGACTCCTTATGCATCGGCCGAATGTTTTTGTATACTTAGTTTTGTGAATTGACTTTATTTTCACTTCTTGGACGTTTCCCCCTTGAGTCAAATTTTTTGTGACCAGCGCTACTAAACGTTTTGAGGATACATGTACAGTGAGGGACAATATTAAGTTCCAACCATGCGTTTTCTACTTGTGATTATTTTATTGTTTAAAAAAAAAAAAAAAAACATTTTAATGGAAACTTTGATGGTTCAAAACTAGAAAATATCCAATATTTCATTTTCTTTTATAAAAACAATATAATAATCACAAGTAGAAAACACATGGGTGGGACTTAATTTTGACACTCACTGTACCTGGGTCTGTCTGTTTGTGAACAAAATATCTCAAGAACGGAAAACACGACGAGTTTGAAATTTAATATTCAAGTTTACGTACCACTTTGGCATGCAACACAATGATTTTGAATAAAATTAGCCAAAGAGTACTAGTACTTTACTGATGTACTTTTTTATTTTTTTTCGATTTTCTCAAAATTCGCTTCAACAATTTTGATTAAAATTCAAAAATCAATTATTTTTTAGATTCTTTTTAAAATGTATATTCTCATTTCGCCATTGAAATCTTCTGAAGCACACTTTACTCTTGTACTTCATAGGAAAGAGAATTGCCACGATAACATATTTTACCATACTTATAAATTTTACATCTTGAATTCTAATATATCGTCGGAAACTAAATATATGTCGACACAAAAAATCTAGTGTGACTTGCTCAGAACACAACTTTCGATTAGCGAAGCTGCTGAGCGATCACTCACACCAGATTTTTTTTTATTTACGAGTTCAAAGTAAAATTAAAAAGAAGTTTGTTCATTAATGGTAATATTTCTTTTTTTTAATTATCAAATGTAGATATTCTGATATTCTAATAATCTTAACTTTGAAGAGATTTGTTTCACTTGAATGATTTTGATTAAATTCCCCCCCCCCTCCTCTGCTATAATTTCTAGAGTTTCTTTGAGTTTAATATGAAACTGATAAAGGGTTAATCTGATACAAGAAATAAAAACGAAATTATTACAAGAAAACCACGAAAAGTTTTCCTTCAACCCCCCCCCACCCCAAAAAAAAAAAAGTTTATAAACTTTCTCTCTTTTATCTACGTAATTTAAAAAAAAAAATTCCAATTCATTTAATTGCAGCAATCTTTTTGAAGAAGAGAGCGAGAGAGAGGGAGAGAGAGAGAAATGCCGAACGTTCGATGAAAGTTAATTAAACTTAAATCGGGCATTTAAGTGTAATGGAATAAATTTTATAACCAACCCTCTGGACCCTCGTTTTTTGGGTTTCTCCTTAAAAACATGTCCTCGCAACCAACAAGTGTTTTGGTGTTAGATAAAGAATAGGTTTGTTCCTTTTTTTCTCAATTGGATGCTCATCGGGGCACATGGGCTTAAAACGTTGTTTGATTATAACAAGTGGGCAACTTGCTCTTGGTTTGATTCTAGCCCTGGGTGTTTGATTCAAAATTGGGCATCCATGGGCGGTTTGATTATAACCAGTGGGCGGAGTTAGGGCAACTTGCTCTTGGTTTGATTCTAGCCCTGGGCAATTTCCCAAGTGTTTGATTCAAAATTGGACATCATCCATGGGCGGTTTGATTATAACAAGTGGGCGGAGCCTGGTAAGCACTTGCACGCTTCCCGGCGTTTGATTTTCTCGTTTTGGATGCCACTGGACGCCCAAACTTGCTCGTGATTCAGAGAATTAGATAAAATCTAGCTTAATTTCATTTTGTTACTTAAAATTTGATATAATTTTTGAGAAAATTTGAAAAAATAAAAAAAGTACATCAGTAAAATACTAGTACTTGAGGTTTCCCAATGACGAGATCAATCCTACTTTGTTTTGTATACCGCAAATAGGAAATATTTAAAATTTGAAAGAAATCGGTAAAGGGAATTCCGAGAAAAATGGAAAAAACTAAAAAAGTGCATCAGTAAAGTTCTAGTATCCAAAATTTCCAAAAGATGAGACTTAGCGCAATTTCATATTGGTGCTGGAAATAGAATATATTTAAAATGTGAAAAAAAAAAAAATCGTTCGAGAACTAATGCATGAATCCATTAATTTTTATCTCTATTTACCGGGTATATGTATATTAACATTTGCATACATGGGCGTAGCCAGACTTCTTGTTAGGGGGGGGCAACTCCTCGTTAGGGCGAAAGAGGGGGGTTTGCAATTAATATCTACATAGAGTATTAATTATTTATTTAAATAAAATAAAAAAATCTGGTGTGACTGGCGCACAGCACACAACTTTCTCTTACCTTCGGTAATCGAAAGTTGTGTTCTGTGCTTGTCACATCAGATTTTTTGTGTCGATATGTATTTAGTTTCCGACAGTATGGTACATTCGATTTTCAAGATGTAAAATTTATAAGTATGGGAAAATATTTATATTTTGTTACCATGGCAACCATTTCTCCTATCTTTTCTATGGAGTACAAGAGTAAAGTGTGCTTCAAACAATTTTGAGGGCAAAACGAGAATATAAATTTGAAAGAGCATCTAAAAAATAATTGATTTTTGAATTTTAATCAAAATCGTTAGAGCGAATTTTGAGAAAATCGAAAAAAAACTGAAAAAGTGCATCAGTAAAGTACTAGTACTCTTTGGCCGGTTTTGATTAAAAGCTTATTTTTCCGGTCCCGGGGGTGTTTAACTTAAATATAAAATTTCAGCCTCATAGCTCAATTCCTTCATGCTTAAAATTGAACACAGACACACACACCCACAGACAGACCATGTCGCGAAAACCACTTTTTTGGATTCAGGGGACCTCAAAACGTGAAGATCCATCAAAATCTCGACATCGAATTTTTGACATGAATCCAATACTTTCTCTCTCTATATATATATGTTTTTCATAATTACCTCATGGACCAACACATGATATATATAATTCTTTAAATTAATTAGTCTTGCTACGATTTCTAAAATTCAAATATATAATTTTAAAATAGATTTAGAATGTTCGTATAATTAATTTAAAACTCTAAAATAAATATCATCATTCATCAACTCGGGCGGTTAAGTGTGAGTGAGTGCAAGAGGGTGGGAAATAAATAAAAAAAAAATAAATTCATTTTGACGTTTCAATTAAAATACCTAAATATTTAAACAAAAAAAAAAAAATCGGTGTGACTGTCGCACAGCACACAACTTTCTCTTACCTTCGGTAATCGAAAGTTGTGTACTGTGCTTGTCAGATTTTTGTGTCGACATGTATTTAGTTCCCGGCAGTAGGGAATATTTGAATTCAGATGTAAAATTTATAAGTATTGGAAAATATTTATATTTTGTTACCATGGCAACCATTTCTCCTATCTTTTCTATGGAGTGCAAGAGTAAAGTGGTCTTCAAACAATTTTGAGGGCAAAACGAGAATATACATTTGAAAGAGCATCTAAAAAATAATTGATTTTTGAATTTTAATCAAAATCGTTAGAGCGAATTTTGAGAAAATCGAAAAAAACTGAAAAAGTACATCAGTAAAGTACTAGTACCCTTTGGCCGATTTTGATTAAAAGCTTATTTTTCCGGTCCCGGGGGTGTTTAACTTATATATAAAATTTCAGCCTCATAGCTCAATTCCTTCATGCTTAAAAGTGAACACAGACACACCCCACACACACACACAGACAGACCATGTCGCGAAAACCACTTTTTGGATTCAGGGGACCTCAAAACGTGAAGATCCATCAAAATCTCGACATCGAATTTTTGACATGAAACCAATACTTCCTCTCTATATATATATTACATATATACATAGGTAAGAGAAAGTAAAAAATAGAAACTCTCTCAATTGGTATTTATTAAAATGGTTGAAAAAAAAAACTAGATCGCCATTAACATATCTTTTTAGGTGAGAAAGAAGAAGAAAATTCGCAGCTAGTTAATAAATATTTCATTATTTTTATTCCCTTTATGTTGACGTTTCGGTCCCGGTCGGGGTCGTCAACATAATGGGAATAAAAATAATGAAATATTAACTAGCTGCGAATTTTCTTCTTCTTTCTCACCTATCCTATTGAACTACCAGCTATAAGCCTTACGTATCAAAATATCTTTTTTAGCTTTTATTTATAAAAACAATAACAAATAGGCAAGGGTAAATTATTTATGAAAAAATCTGGTGTGTCCAAACTTGACCACGCGATGATGCTTCCACATCTGTAAAGTATACTTCAAACGATTTCCACGAAAAATTTCACTGATATACTTTTTAAAGAGCATATAAAAAATAGTTGATTTATGAATTTTAAACAAAATCGTTGGAGCGAATTTTGAGAAAATCGAAAAAAACTGAAAAAGTACATCAGTAAAGTACTAGTACTCTTTGGTAGATTTTGTTCAAAAGCTTCGTGTCACGTCCCATGGGGGTGCCTAACTTAAATATAAAATTTCAACCTTCTAGCTCTTTTCGTTCTTGAGATATTTTGTCAAATTATAAAAGAAATATTAAAATTAAATCCCACAATTATTATTCGATAAGTAATCCTATTTAAAATTCATAAACTAACGATTAATAAATTAAACATCGTTTTCAATGTAAACCATTCTCTAATATTTTTAATTGTACCAAAAAGGTATTTAACCTTACCAATCTTTACAAATAGATGTCACTCAAGAAAGCTCCTTATATTTTGAAAAAAAAAAAAAACAAAAAAAAAAAAATCTCATCAAAATTCGTCAAGTAGTTTAGAAGGACCGGGGAATTATAAAATAAATTAAAAATTTAAATAAATATTTAAATATCACAATTACTATTCTCTAATTAATGATATAAATTAATTTGCACAATTTCCTTAATTAATTAATAATAACAAAAAAAAATTCCAAAAGAAAACGAAAGAAGAATAAATAAATAAATAAATATAGGATTCTCTTTTGATTATTTATTAAACGTAGTTTCTTTTCTTAGGCCGGCATATATGAAGCAGAGAGAGCATTTTTCATTAAAAGAGAGAGGGAAATATTTTCATTTCTCTATCTCGCTTTTCTTATATAGGAATGCAATAAAAAGAGGAAAACTTTTTAGGCAAACTTATTAATATCATCCCATTCTTCTGATCTGGTTGATTAAATTTCTTTTTCTTTTTTTCTTTTGATATTGAAAAAAAAAAGTTAATATTAATATTAAAATATAAACAGGGTGTGTTTAAAAAGTTTTTTTATTCTCTTTAGCAGAGTGTAGAAAATTATAATTATAAAAAAATATTTTATTTTTATTTATTTATTTATTAACAATAAAAGCCGAGAAGTCGACAAGTTGTGCATTTGCAAAGGATGCTTTTACCAATCAACTGGAAACGTTTATGTACCATCTTCAGTTCATTAATTGGTTTATATCTTGTTCAGAGTTGGTCCAGGCACCGAAACGTTTCCAGCTGTTTAGTGAAAGCATTCAGAGCTTTTCATGGCTGCTTCTGCCTCCATATATCCTTTACTTAATTTTTTTTAACTACCTGAGCCGCCGAGAGTCTTGCCGAAATTAGACCCTGGGCTCCGATCCCCTCCCCCTTAAAAAAATCACGAGAAAAATAAACTTGTTAAAACAAGAATTCCTCCAATGAAGTTTCTATATTGAAATCAACCCACGGTTAACGTTTCGGTACTAGATTTGAACCATCATCAGAACTAAAAATAAACATTTGATGAAGATTAAAATGTCTTTTTGTATACATATTTATAATTATAATAGTTACCAGGTTCTGAATCAGAAAAGCATAAGCTTATGAAAATTTCCAGTCCCATGCAATTTTTTTTTAGGTTCTGGAAATTAATTGACAACTAATATAATTATAAATACATAAAAAAAGACTATAAATCGGTTTTAATATTCATCAAAAAAATATTTTTAACTCTGAAAATGGTCCAGACCTAGGACCGAAACGTTAGTCGTTGTCTGTCTTCAAGATTCCCTTGTTACATAAAATTTGTTGTGCTTTGCCTCTTGAGAAAATCACCTTTTGTTGTGTTGTTTTGGATCATTTGAATATACGAATTGATATTATTAATTTCGTAAATGGACTAACTAACTTTTAGACCCATTGCATATTATTTAATTCATTTTTATATACACTTAATAAAATTAAAATCAAGATTAAAAAATTATCTACAATTTGAAAAAAAAAAATTCGATGAAAATTCGTAAACTAGTTTCAGAGTTAATGTAACAAGTTTGTTAAAAATTAATAATAATTAAATTTAAATCTCTATCCATATAAATTAAATATATTTATAGGCTATAATTAATTATTGAAAAATAATTGTGAGATTTGATTATTATTTTAATTTTTAATTTATTTAAAAAGCATCTACTTGACGGATTTTCATGGGTTTTTTTTTTTAATAGGTAGAAAATCTTCCCGGGGATGGATTTGGCTTATAAACTGGCTCGAGGGACATCTTTATTCGAAATTATTATTAAATTTTTTTTAATATATCGTTTAATTAAGATCTAAAAAACAAATAATTTATTATAATTAAAACACAAAAATAAACAAAGCCGCATTCAATTTAGTTAATAAATAAATAAAAATAAAAAAAAAATTTAATTTAATTCATATAAACTTAGAATGTTTATTTTTTATAAAATAAATAAATAAATAAATGTAAAATTATGATTTAATTTCATTGGAATTTCAAATACGCTTCGCTCTCTGTCTCTCTCTCTTTTATTTATTTATTCATTTTAATATTAATATTAACATCAATTTTTGATTCTAATTTTTTCTTGTTTGTTGTTTCCGTTACAATAATGAAATTTTAATTATTGTTGTTTTTGATTAAGAAGAATTCTTTATTGCGTGTGAGTCGCGGTCTTTGAACCCTCCCCGCCGCCCTCCCATTGAATTTCCAAAAGTAAAATTATATATGGTTTTATAAATTAGGTCCAATTTCAAACATATTAATAATTACATAAAAAAAAAAAATCCATTCGATGATAGCAATTTGTTTAATTTGATAAAGATCATTTTTTTAAAACAATTAAATTCTTCCTTATCCGCCGGGCTTTTTTATTATTATAATAACGAGAAGGGTTACAGCCCTTTCCCTTCAACCCTTCCACTTAAGCCCCGTAGCGACAAAAGCTTGAAAAAAATTGATCTGCTGCTCTACTGGAAGAAAAAAGAGAATCAAGAGAGGAGGGTCTTAAAAGCATCAGGACAAAGGAACCCGGGTGTGATTAACGACCAAATAGAAATTGGATCCTCTTTCGAAAATATATAGGAAATAACCTTTATATAATATGTAATCTGTATGTCATTTTGAACAGAAACAAAAAAAAAAAATAGAAGAAAGAGAAGATTCTTTATGAATCCAGATAAAAAGGGCAGAGGACTGACTGAGCATCGACCCAAGAACTCCAAATTGAGATGAAGGATGGAAGAAATGTAGAAAATGGTCTGATTAGGACAAGGGCGGATACAAGGGGGGTAAAGGGGTGAGATTTAAAAAAAAAAAAAATTATTTTTAATGTGAATTTTTAAAAATTAATACTTAGAAATTTGTATTTTATATTCTGGCAAACAAGTACAGAATGCGCCTTGAAATTACCGATATTAAGAAAAAATTGTGTGCTGTGCGACCCAGTTATTACAGATTACCCTCCCCCCGAGATACACCTCTTGATCCGCCCTTGGATTAGGATTATTAATCCTTTATCGAAACTTGTTGCAATACAATTTCCTCTTCCCTTATTTTTTACTTAGTAAGGATCAATTGGTTTTTTAATTATCAGATTGACTCGGAACCGAACCAACAACCCGTTCGTAATAAGATTCATGGTGACAATATATTTTATTGCACCCTGTAATACACGACGAGATATAATTTTGTGCAAAGCCCGACAAAGACAGAATTTCATATAATCGTCCGGGATTCTTTATTCAGAAGCGATGCTATAATAGAATTTATTTATTTATTTAAAATATTTTACTAAGAGGCTGCCAATTTTACTTTCTCGTACCCTATATGTAGAAATATATAGAGAGAGAAAGTATTAGTTTCATGTCAAAAATTCGATGTCGAGATTTTGCAGTGGATCTTCACGTTTTTGAGGTCCCCTGAATCCAAAAAAGTGGTTTTCGCGACATGGTCTGTCTGTCTGTCTGTCTGTCTGTCTGTCTGTCTGTCTGTCTGTCTGTCTGTCTGTCTGTCTGTGTGTGTGTGTGTGTGTGTGTGTTCAATTTTAAGCATGAAGGAATTGAGCTATGAGGCTGAAATTTTATATTTAAGTTAAACACCCCCGGGACCGACAAAATAAGCTTTTAATCAAAATCGGCCAAAAAGTACTAGTACTTTACTGATGTACTTTTTCAGTTTTTTTCGATTTTCTCAAAATTCGCTCTAACGATTTTGATTAAAATTCAAAAATCAATTATTTTTTTAGATGCTCTTTCAAATGTATATTCTCGTTTTGCCCTCAAAATTGTTTGAAGCACACTTTACTCTTGTGCTTCATAGGAAAGATAGGAGAAATAAATGGTTGCCATGGTAACCGAATTTAAATCTTTTTCTTTTTATTAGATTAAAAAATCAATTATTATTTAAACGCCCATTTTTTTTTTTTTTTCGGAGAAAACATATCTCTCTCTCTCACAAAACTATCTTCTCTCTTTCTACGCGTTTTAAATTTTTCTACCTTATCTTCGCATTTGGCCAATGTTAATTTCCTATAGGGATTTGTATGTTAATTTCGATTCAAAGAGGGTCCCCTTTGGAACTTTTTTAGGCATTTAAAAATTTTTTTTTCAATTCTTATGAAATTTTTGTATTTATTTACGAATCTATATTGTGTATAAAATGTCCAAATATGAGATTAAAATTTTGAAAAATAACCAGCGGTTATTTCGAAGCAATCAACATTTAAAATGCAAGTTTGAAACTAAGGTGCTATGGGAAACTAAATATATCTCGACACAAAAAATCTGGTGTGACCAGCACAGTGCACAACTTTCTTCTTACCGAAGGGTAAGAAAGTTATGTTGCGTGTGCCAGTCACACCAGATTTTTTTTTGTTTCAAATCCCTTAAAGAAACTTCATAAAGGCTAATTATTATATTAAGTTTTGCAAATAATATAATAAATCCGAGGAGAAGATGAGATGTTGTCAAGTTAATTCTTCAAGAAAGAGAGAAAAATAATAAAAAACAATCATATCTAACTATATAATACACCATTGGAATATGGAATATGAGATGTAATCGCATACTCTCATACCAAATTTTAATTATAAACACAATTTGAAAAGAAAGAATAAAAAAAGAAAAAATTACCCCTTAATTCCTTTTCATATATTATAATGCATTGTCATTCTCTTCTCCCTCCCTCCCCTTCTCTCTCTCTCTCTTTCTTTCCCCCCTCTCTATTTCCCCACCTTTGCTAATTAGCCAACTCAGAGGGGCGGAAATCTTTCCGCTATAATTCGCCTAGTCTAAATAGATGATGAAATAGTGTCACCTCGGTAGAGAGGGAGTCTTTGTTAAGTGATAGCCTGCGCTACTCTTATTAAGAAAAGGCAAAGCGCCTTCTCAGTTGCATGGCAGCCATCATGACGACCGGCCACCCAGCCCTGACTCTCTTCAATCCCAGCCCTTTTACCCTCGGTATTTCAACACAAAATTTCTAATTTGAAATTTATTTTACTCGGCTAAATCCTATATGACGGTAAGTAAATTTTTATTAAAATTAGGAAGTTTTCAGGAGAATTCACCCTCCCTTCCCTTTTATTCTAAAAGAATTTGGCGGTAAGCCAATTTGATCTGAATATATGTAAAAATAAGGAAAATTTTGAAGAAATACAAGGACCACATTAACCATTAAAAATATATATTTTTACTTACTTTTTAGGTTTTTTCTTTCTCCATTGTAATTTAGATGACAAAAACCTTGCGTCTGAGCCTATTCTGATTGAGATTAGTACAAATTTTATTAAAAATAGAGTTGA
>JAKCPI010024973.1:0-15989 GCA_023213315.1 Euborellia annulipes
CAGACTAGTCCCGTCTCCCTAGGGAGGCGCGCCTCACAGTTTGGAAAACGCTGCTCTAATGTGTCTAAAGTGGGCGACCATTTTAGGGAATATGTGATTCACAAAATATTTTCCTTCCTCTCATTGGGAAAGTTGCCACGAGTCCCACCAGATTTTTTATGCTAATCTTATCCAGAATTAAAGAAATGTAATCTTTATATTTTTTTGTTAACGCCTTTTATTTTTATACCCATAAAAAGTATACACCCCGTGTATAAAAAATCACCGTTTAATGCTTACTTAATGCTTACACTTTAATTATAGCTTTTTGGGCTGTAAAGAAGAGATTCATGATTTTTTTTTCTTCTACGTAATCGAGAGACAGAGAATACCTTTTAGTTTAAACCACATAAATCTTTCTTGTTTCATTTTGCTCTTTTCTATATGCAAGTTTGACTTAATTAAATTCCTTCTTCTATATGGGGCGGTGGAAGGAGGATATCTTGTTTGAGAAAACAATTAAACACACACACACACACACACACACACACGCACACACATAGAGTCAAAATCTCAAATAGTTTTGGGTTAACCCTTCAACGATGTTAGATGGAATTTCATCATTAATCGATATTAATCTGATGTGACGTCATGAAAAGGAAAAGTTTTTGGCATCGGAGGCAATTTAGAGACCCCGATGGGCGGTATCAATTAATTATAAAATTATTCATGTGTTTTTATTATTAAAATAAAATCTAACCCCATTCTCATAAAATTAAAAAAAAAAAACCATAAAAATTCGTCATATGGTTTAGGAGTTAATGCAATATAAAGGAAAAAATTTCAATTAAATTTCACAAATATTATTCGATAATTAATCATATAAATAGATTAAATTTTAATTTATATTAACTTAATTATTTATTTTCAAAGACCACGACTCACACGCAATAAAGCATTCTTCTTAATCAAAAACAACAATAATTAAAATTTCATTATTGTAACGAAACAACAAACAAGTAAAATTAGATTCAAAAATTGATGTTAATATTAATATTAAAATGAATAAATAAATAAATAAAGAGAGAGAGACGGAGAGCAAAGCGTATTTGAAATTCCATTGAAATTAAATCATAATTTTACATTTATTTATTTATTTATTTTATAAAAATAAACATTCTACGTTTATATGAATTAAATTAAATTTTTTTTTTATTTTTATTTATTTATTAACTAAATTGAATGCGGCTTTGTTTATTTTTGTGTTTTAATTATAATAAATTATTTGTTTTTTAGATCTTAATTAAACGATATATTAAAAAAAAATTTAATAATAATTTCGAATAAAGATGTCCCTCGAGCCAGTTTATAAGCCAAATCCATCCCCGGGAAGATTTTCTACCTATTAAAAAAAAAAAACCCATGAAAATCCGTCAAGTAGATGCTTTTTAAATAAATTAAAAATTAAAATAATAATCAAATCTCACAATTATTTTTCAATAATTAATTATAGCCTATAAATATATTTAATTTATATGGATAGAGATTTAAATTTAATTATTATTAATTTTTAACAAACTTGTTACATTAACTCTGAAACTAGTTTACGAATTTTCATTGAATTTTTTTTTTTTCAAATTGTAGATAATTTTTTAATCTTGATTTTAATTTTATTAAGTGTATATAAAAATGAATTAAATAATATGCAATGGGTCTAAAATAGTTAGTCCATTTACGAAATTAATAATATCAATTCGTATATTCAAATGCTCCAAAACAACACAACAAAAGGTGATTTTCTCAAGAGGCAAAGCACAACAAGATTTTATGTAACAGGTGAATCTTGAAGACAGACAACGACTAACGTTTCGGTCCTAGGTCTGGACCATCTTCAGAGTTAAAAATATTTTTTTGATGAATATTAAAACCGATTTATAGTCTTTTTTTTATGTATTTATAATTATATTAGTTGTCAATTAATTTCCAGAACCTAAAAAAAAAAAATGTTGGGAGGATATGTGATATTATTTATCATGCTTGGGACTGGAAATTTTCATAAGCTTATTCTTTTCTGATTCAGAACCTGGTAACTATTATAATTATAAATATGTATACAAAAAGACATTTTAATCTTCATCAAATGTTTACTTTTAGCTCTGATGATGGTTCAAATCTAGTACCGAAACGTTAACCGTGGGTTGATTTCAATATAGAAACTTCATTGGAGGAATTCTTGTTTTAACAACATAACAAGTTTATTTTTCTCGTGATTTTTTTAAGGGGAGGGGATCGAGCCCAGGGTCTAATTTCGGCAAGACTCTCGGCGGCTCAGGTAGTTAAAAAAAATAAGTAAAGGATATATGGTGGTAGAGGCAGCCAAGTAAAGCTCTGAATGCTTTCACTAAACAGCTGGAAACGTTTCGGTGCAATTATTATGACTGGACCAACTCTGAACAAGATATAAACCAATTAATGAACTGAAGATGGTACATAAACGTTTCCAGTTGATTGGTAAAAGCATCCTTTGCAAATGCACAACTTGTCGACTTCTCGGCTTTTATTGTTAATAAATAAATAAATAAAAATAAAATATTTTTTTATAATTATAATTTTCTACACTCTGCTAAAGAGAATAAAAAACTTTTTTAAACACACCCTGTTTATATTTTAATATTAATATTAACTTTTGTTTTTCAATATCAAAAGAAAAAAAAAGAAAAAGAAATTTAATCAACCAGATCAGAAGAATGGGATGATATTAATAAGTTTGCCTAAAAAGTTTTCCTCTTTTTATTGCATTCCTATATAAGAAAAGCGAGATAGAGAAATGAAAATATTTCCCTCTCTCTTTTAATGAAAAATGCTCTCTCTGCTTCATATATGGGCCGGCCTATGAAAAGAAACTACGTTTAATAAATAATCAAAAGAGAATCCTATATTTATTTATTTATTTATTCTTCTTTCGTTTTCTTTTTGGAATTTTTTTTTTTTTGTTATTATTAATTAATTAAGGAAATTGTGCAAATTAATTTATATCATTAATTAGAGAATAGTAATTGTGATATTTAAATATTTATTTAAATTTTTAATTTATTTTATAATTCCCCGGTCCTTCTAAACTACTTGACGAATTTTGATGAGATTTTTTTTTTTTTTTTTCAAAATATAAGGAGCTTTCTTGAGTGACATCTATTTGTAAAGATTGGTAAGGTTAAATACCTTTTGGTACAATTAAAAATATTAGAGAATGGTTTACATTGAAAACGATGTTTAATTTATTAATCGTTAGTTTATGAATTTTAAATAGGATTACTTATCGAATAATAATTGTGGGATTTAATTTTAATATTTCTTTTATAATTTGACGAAATATCTCAAGAACGAAAAGAGCTAGGAGGTTGAAATTTTATATTTAAGTTAGGCACCCCCATGGGACGTGACACGGAGCTTTTGAACAAAATCGGCCAAAGAGTACTAGTACTTTACTGATGTACTTTTTCAGTTTTTTTCGATTTTCTCAAAATTCGCTCCAACGATTTTGTTTAAAATTCATAAATCAACTATTTTTTAGATGCTCTTTAAAAAGTATATCAGTGAAATTTTTCGTGGAAATCGTTTGAAGTATACTTTACAGATGTGGAAGCATCATCGCGTGGTCAAGTTTGGACACACCAGATTTTTTCATAAATAATTTACCCTTGCCTATTTGTTATTGTTTTTATAAATAAAAGCTAAAAAGATATTTTGATACGTAAGGCTTATAGCTGGTAGTTCAATAGGATAGGTGAGAAAGAAGAAGAAAATTCGCACCTAGTTAATAAATATTTCATTATTTTTATTCCCATTATGTTGACGACCCCGACCGGGACCGAAACGTCAACATAAAGGGAATAAAAATAATGAAATATTAACTAGCTGCGAATTTTCTTCTTCTTTCTCACCTAAAAGATATGTTAATGGCGATCTAGTTTTTTTTTTTTTTTTTTTTTTCAACCATTTTAATAAATACCAATTGAGAGAGTTTCTATTTTTTTTTTTTTTTTTGTTTAAATATTTAGGCATTTTAATTGAAACGTCAAAATGAATTTATTTTTTTTTTAATTTATTTCCCACCCTCTTGCACTCACTCACACTGAACCCCCCGAGTTGATGAATGATGATATTTATTTTAGAGTTTTAAATTAATTATACGAACATTCTAAATCTATTTTAAAATTATATATTTGAATTTTAGAAATCGTAGCAAGACTAATTAATTTAAAGAATTATATATATCATGTGTTGGTCCATGAGGTAATTATGAAAAACTCTGGTCTGTCTGTGAGTGTGTGGGTGTGTGGGTGTGTGTGTGTTCAATTTTAAGCATGAAGGAATTGAGCTACGAGGTTGAAATTTTATATTTAAGTTAAACACCCCCGGGACCGGAAAAATAAGCTTTTAATCAAAACCGGCCAAAGAGTACTAGTACTTTACTGATTCACTTTTTCAGTTTTTTTCGATTTTCTCAAAATTTGCTCCAACGATTTTGATTAAAATTCAAAAATCAATTATTTTTTAGATGCTCTTTCAAATGTATATTCTCGTTTTGCCCTCAAAATTGTTTGAAGCACACTTTACTCTTGTGCTTCATAGGAAAGATAGGAGAAATGGTTGCCATGATAACAAAATATAAACATTTTCCCATACTTATAAATTTTACATCTTGAAAATCGAATGTACAATACTGTCGGAAACTAAATACATGTCGACACAAAAAATCTGGTGTGACAAGCACAGTACACAACTTTCGATTATCGAAGGTAAGAGAAAGTTGTGTGCTGTGCGCCAGTCACACCAGATTTTTTTATTTTATTTAAATAAATAATTAATACTCTATGTAGATATTAATTGCAAACCCCCCTCTTTCGCCCTAACGAGGAGTTGCCCCCCCCCCCCTAACAAGAAGTCTGGCTACGCCCATGTATGCAAATGTTAATATACATATACCCGGTAAATAGAGATAAAATTTAATGGATTCATGCATTAGTTCTCGAACGATTTTTTTTTTCACATTTTAAATATATTCTATTTCCAGCACCAATATGAAATTGCGCTAAGTCTCATCTTTTGGAAATTTTGGATACTAGAACTTTACTGATGCACTTTTTTAGTTTTTTCCATTTTTCTCGGAATTCCCTTTACCGATTTCTTTCAAATTTTAAATATTTCCTATTTGCGGTATACAAAACAAAGTAGGATTGATCTCGTCATTGGGAAACCTCGAGTACTAGTATTTTACTGATGTACTTTTTTTATTTTTTTCAAATTTTCTCAAAAATTATATCAAATTTTAAGTAACAAAATGAAATTAAGCTAGATTTTATCTCATGCTCTGAATCACGAGCAAGTTTGGGCGTCCAGTGGCATCCAAAACGAGAAAATCAAACGCCGGGGAGAGTGCAAGAGCTTACCAGGCTCCGCCCACTTGCTTGAAAGAAACATTAGGTAACCTGCCCATGGATGCCCAATTTTGAATCAAACACGGGAAATTACCCAGGGCTAGAATCAAACCAAGAGCAAGTTGTCTTGTTAAATAAACGATGGATGTTAATTTGAATAAACACTTGGGAAATTGAAGACTAGAATAAAACATGAGCAAGTTGCCCTAACTCCGCCCACTGGTTATAATCAAACAAAACCATGAGCATCCAATTCTGGACATGCTCTGAAGCACGAATAAGTTTGGGCGTCCAGTGGCATCCAAAACGAGAAAATCAAACGCCGGGAAGCGTGCAAGTGCTTACCAGGCTCCGCCCACTTGTTATAATCAAACCGCCCATGGATGATGTCCAATTTTGAATCAAACACTTGGGAAATTGCCCAGGGCTAGAATCAAACCAAGAGCAAGTTGCCCACTTGTTATAATCAAACAACGTTTTAAGCCCATGTGCCCCGATGAGCATCCAATTGAGAAAAAAAGGAACAAACCTATTCTTTATCTAACACCAAAACACTTGTTGGTTGCGAGGACATGTTTTTAAGGAGAAACCCAAAAAACGAGGGTCCAGAGGGTTGGTTATAAAATTTATTCCATTACACTTAAATGCCCGATTTAAGTTTAATTAACTTTCATCGAACGTTCGGCATTTCTCTCTCTCTCGCTCTCTCTCGCTCTCTTCTTCAAAAAGATTGCTGCAATTAAATGAATTGGAATTTTTTTTTTTAAATTACGTAGATAAAAGAGAGAAAGTTTATAAACTTTTTTTTTTTTGGGGGGGGGGGGTGGGGGGGGGGTGAAGGAAAACTTTTCGTGGTTTTCTTGTAATAATTTCGTTTTTATTTCTTGTATCAGATTAACCCTTTATCAGTTTCATATTAAACTCAAAGAAACTCTAGAAATTATAGGAGGGGAGGGGGAGGGGGGGAATTTAATCAAAATCATTCAAGTGAAACAAATCTCTTCAAAGTTAAGATTATTAGAATATCAGAATATCTACATTTGATAATTAAAAAAAAAGAAATATTACCATTAATGAACAAACTTCTTTTAGTTTTACTTTGAACTCGTAAATAAAAAAAATCTGGTGTGAGTGATCGCTCAGCAGCTTCGGTAATCGAAAGTTGTGTTCTGAGCAAGTCACACTAGATTTTTTGTGTCGACATATATTTAGTTTCCGACGATATATTAGAATTCAAGATGTAAAATTTATAAGTATGGTAAAATATGTTATCGTGGCAATTCTCTTTCCTATGAAGTACAAGAGTAAAGTGTGTCTTCAGAAGATTTCAATGGCGAAATGAGAATATACATTTTAAAAAGCATCTAAAAAATAATTGATTTTTGAATTTTAATCAAAATTCGTTGGAGCGAATTTTGAGAAAATCGGAAAAAAATAAAAAAGTACATCAGTAAAGTACTAGTACTCTTTGGCTGATTTTATTCAAAATCATTGTGTTGCATGCCAAAGTGGTACGTAAACTTGAATATTAAATTTCAAACTCGTCGTGTTTTCCGTTCTTGAGATATTTTGTTCACAAACAGATAGACCCCAGGTACAGTGAGGGTCAAAATTAAGTCCCACCCATGTGTTTTCTACTTGTGATTATTATATTGTTTTTATAAAAGAAAATGAAAATCTTATTGGATATTTTCTAGTTTTGAACCATCAAAGTTTCCATTAAAATATTTTTTTTTTTTTAAACAATGAAATAATCACAAGTAGAAAACGCATGGTTGGACTTAATATTGTCCCTCACTGTACATGTACCCTCAAAACGTTTAGTAGCGCTGGTCACAAAAATTTGACTCAAGGGGGAAACGTCCAAGAAGTGAAAATAGAGTCAATTCACAAAACTAAGTATTCAAAAACATTCGGCCGATGCATAAGGCGTTAATTTTATCCAGAATAGAGGTGAAAGAAAAATTAATTTTTTTTATTTCTAGAGTTTTTTTTTTTTCCCAAGTCATAAAATAGAAAAAAAAAAACACCCCATAAAATTTCGTCAAGTATTTTCTGAGTATATAAAGGGATAAAGGAAAAATTAAAATTAAATCTCACAATTATTATTCTATAATTAATCGTATAAATATTAAATTTTAATTTTTTTTTTACAAATGTATAGAAAAGATGCTAGAAGGGAGTTGAGATGTGAAATTCACGAAAAATAGATACCAGCATGGGTTGGGTGTGTGACTCTGTGCACCAGGGGTAAACAAACGGTGAATGTTTTTTTTTGCATCTCTTTTCTCTCACAAAAAAAAAAAAAAGAATTGAATTAATTTCAAAACTTTTTTTTTTTTTGCTTGTCTCTATTTGAATTCAAAGTTGAAGAAATTTAAATATTTCCATAAAATAACAAAATAAACTTTAAACAGAAGCCAAAGAGGCTCGAGAAGAAAGTATAGAATAGAGAAGAAATTTGAATAATGACATTTCGGTCGTAAGATGAGGGAGGGAGGGAGGGTGGGAGGAGATTTAATAATCCATAGGGAGGGGGGGGGGGGGGGTTGATTCTTTTTTTTTTCAATCACTGAATTGTCAACCTTTTCACTTTCTACCCTCTTACATTTAAATCCTTCGAAACTACGGAACGAATTTCGAGTTTTTTTTTTTAATAATTCAAGAATTTTTTATTAAATCAGTTTAAGGATAGGCAACCCTATTTTTTAAATCTTGTTAGTAAAAAATTGAACATCTTAAAGAATTATGCAGTAGGTAAAAAAGGGAAGAAGGGAAAATAAATAATTGATTTTAGGAGTAGAACCTTTATTTCTAGGGGGGTGGGGGGGTTAAAATATAATATTAGTCATGTTAATTTGGGTAATGAGTGGAGGATTTTTGCTCTCTGTAAAAATTTTTTTCTATTTCTTTTAATAAATGAAAAATAACATTAAATATTTAACGATGAAAAAAAAGCGCCTGTAGACTTTAAAATGTATTTAGGGACTCAGCAGCCAAGGAGATTTAATAAAAAAACATTTATTTAATTAATTGATCGTCAACGTTTCGGTTTCTAATCACGACCTTTATCAGGACGATTAATTGTTAAATTACTGGAATATTTTTAATTGCCATTGTCAATATATAGACAATAATTAGGCCGAATATATGTATAAGTGCGAGCAATTGCAAAATTTTGAAGTTTTAAATTTCTCTCACTGACTCCACTTCCTCTAACTCTGGCCACTCAACGAGAGAGAGTGGTAAACAAGTACATAAAACGGAAGTCAGTGGCTAGTGCTTTCTATATAGTAGGCCTAATGATAATGATTACAGTGAGTGTCCTACTCGCTTGGAGCTTCTTTTATTCAATAGGCCTATATAATTCAAAAATGGTGATTAAAAATAATACTCAACATCCAGTGGTTTTAAAAATTAATCGTCCTGATGAAGGTTGTGATTAGCGATATAAAAGTTGACGATTAATGAAAAAATGTTTTCCTTATTCTTTTCTGCTACGTCTCCTAAATCCATATTAAATAATTTAAATTAATAAAAAATTTGCACAGAACAAAGGCCCGAAGGCGGACTAAGCAGCTAGTATTTTGTATTCTTTTAAAAAATCCAATAACAATCAAAGCAAGTTCTAAAAGTAGTGTGAAAAAAAAACGCCCATAAAAATCCGTCAAGTAGTTTCTGAATTAATGCGTTATAAAGGAAAAGTTTAAGTTAAATTTCACAATTATTTTCAAAATTCTATAATTAATCATATATATAATCTTTTTAAATATTTTCTTTGATTTTTCTTCCCCCATTTAACGCAAATAAATAAAAAAATGCTGAAAATTTCAATTTAAATTAATAGAGGCTGAATCTATTGATTTTTTTTTTAACGTCATTTCATTTTCTACTTCTCTAAAGTTGAATTGGGGGAAAAAAAAGCCTTTTTTTTTAATGAGAAAAAGAGACGAGACATTTATTTTCTAATGAGACTAATAGACGACCCCCCGCCCCTCCCCCCTCCCCTCCTGCCTCTTCTGCCTCTCTAATTCATTTTAAAAATTGTCAAAATAGAAAGAAGAGAAGAGAGAAAAGTTATAGAGCCTCTCTCGTCGTCGTCATATTAATTGATTCATCAGCGCCTCTTCAGATCTCGTTAGAAATTAATTTAATTCAAACACAGATAGAATGACTTTATCATCATAAAATCTGTTACAAATGAATTAAAAAATTAAAAAATAAATTGCGAGGGGGGGGGGGGCATTATAAAAAAACGCAGTTTGGGAAAAAATCTTTTTTTGGCAACGTTTCGGGCATAAGTTACACCCTTCTTCGGAATCAAAATGTGTTAAAATACACACATAAATGTTATATACGACCCGTATATAAAATAATAGCCTACAGTAGACCCCCTTGAATCCCCCCCCTCCTCCCCTGGCATATTACTGGCTAATTTTTTCAAAGAGATTTCTGTGTGTTCTCCTTAAAAAGCGATTATCAAAGACAACTCGAGTTAAAATCCACCTCATGGCAATAAATTATCCAACTTTATTTGAGATACCTCCTCCTGAGGAAGGAAACGGAAACCCACCTCAGTATTATTCACATGAAAGTTACTACTCAAAGTAACCACAACGTTTCAGTTTTAACATTAATGACAGGAGACAGATTTAAAAGTTAATTAAATTTTTACATTTTTTTGTTTTATTTCTAAATAAGTGATCTAAACCTAACCTTAAACCGTCCTCGTAAAATTTTCGACACCTTGAAAAAAAAAGGCCCATAAAAATTCGTCAAGTAGTTTCGGAATTGATTTGTCGTTATAAAGGAAAAGTCAAAAGTTAAATCTCACAATTAGAATTCTATAATTAATCAGAGAGATCAATATTATTTAATTTTTATTTTCAAATTTTAGTTGAATATTAATTATATCCATTTTAAATCGGATGAATTCAATATTTCCAGAGAGAGTGAGTGACATGTCATTAAAAAAAAAAAAAAAATACAAAATTTCTACAAAGATTATGTGTAAATATCATGCTTTCTCAGCCAGTACAGTTTATTCAATTAAACAGTTTGAGTGTTGAAAAGTATTAGGACCGTAGCCAAAGGAAGGAGGGAGGGGGAGGTTACTCCAAGGGCACAAGAAATCCTACGTACACATCATTGGCGTAGCCAGATATTTTTGATGGGGGGGGGATCAAGAAATTTTTTTCAAAAATTTAAGATTATTTTAGGGTTTATATAAATCATTTTGGTTTGTTTTTTTTTTAGCTAGAGTAAATTATTATATTTTACTCTCTCTTACCCTATGTGAAATATAATTTGTAATAAATATCTAGTCATGACTTGGGTCCCATGGGGGGGTTTGAACCCCCAAAACCCCCCCCCCCCCCCCCCCCCTGGTTACGCCTATGGTACACACCCTAAATCATAAAAAATCACGTAAATTTCTTAGTACAAAAAAAAAAAAAAAAAAATCGCCCATCAAAAATCCGACAAGTAGTTTCAGAATAAAAGCGTTATAAAGGAAAAATTAAAATTAAATCCCACAATTAGAATTCTATAATTAATCATATATTAATAAATTTTAATTCTTAATTTTTTTTTGTTCATTACATGGATAAGGAAGATAATTAGGAGGGAAGCGGGCTATGCGACTAGTAGTGATCTCTATATAATAAAAAAAAAAAAAAAATAGGTCAATGGTTATTATTATTATTATTATTATGATTATTATTGTAATCTTTTAATACCAGTAGTGAAGAACAACAACAACAACGAGGGGAATTATCTTAATAACAACAACAACAAAAGTTCACTTTAAATATTCCCCCAAAAAAAGAGAAAATCTTATCTTTGTTTTTTATTGATCCCAATTACCTGGTAAAGCTTGGCCATTTCAGTTAAGATGGGAAAGGATAATGGCTTTTCTAAATCCCCTTCTAAAGCTATAAAATATATAAATTCCGATTGCCTGCCTGCCTGCGCTCCTCATGGAGATTAGATTAATACGTTTACGAGAGAATATATATTTATTTAATCTTGCTCGTTTTTTTTTTTTTCTTTGTCTGCTCACCGCAATTCTTAAAAAGCATAAAAATCGGGTGGGAGTGCTAGGACAGCACACAACTTCGGTAATATGCTTGTCAACGCCAGAGTTTTTGTGTCTTAATTAAAAATTTATTTTTGTTAGCATGCATGAAGTACAAGAGTAAAGTGTGCTTCAAAAGACTTCAATGCCAAAATGAGAATATACATTTTAAAAAGCATCTAAAAAATAATTGTTTTTTGAATTTTAAACAAAATCGTTAGAGCGAATTTTGAGAAAATCGAAAAAACTGAAAAAGTACATCAGTAAGTACTAGTACTCTTTGGCCGATTTTGTTCAAAAGCGTATTTTCAAACCTCAGACAAGAGATTAACTTAAATATTAAATTTCAATTTCCTACCTCTTCTCGTTCTTGATTTAAATTGATAAACAGATGCAGACCTACTTTTTTTTCTAGAGGGCCTTAAAACGTGTATTTCCATTAAACTCTCGACATGTATGCAAGAGAAAGCAGCTCTGGTGAGTCTCTTTTAGAACTACCGGATTAGTGGAAAGTCAATAATAATAGGTAGATAGACTCACCAATATAGAATAAGAGAGGTGGAGACAAACAAAGTGCATAATCCTGTAAATAAAAAAGAAACAAAAATTGATAAAAAATTCCAATTTATAAATGTAAAACAAAAACATGTATTTCCTTCAAAAACTCGACATTGAATTTTATCATGAATCAAAAAAAAATTAATTAAAGGTGAGAAAAAAATCAAATTTAATATATTTATATGATTAATTATAGTAAAATAAATGTGAATTTTAATTTTAGCATTTCTCTTTATACATAACGTTCATTAATTCGTGAAACCACTTGACGAATTTTGATGGGGGGTTTCTTTTTTTTTTCCATAAATATAGAAAATTTTACGAGGTGAATTCAGGATAGATTTTATTATTAATTTAATATTTTTTAAGACAAAAAATTTAGTTATTCAAAATGAATAAAATAAAATTCAAATATTTTTTAAGGTTGTTCAGGAGATTAAATCACTTTGTTAGATTAAAGCTAATTTTTTAATATGTTATTAATCACTATCGCATACGTATAAAATACAATTTTGAGGCAGATCTGACCCAGGGTTATCGTGTAATTAATTTTTTAAAATTTGAAATTTAACATCTTAGTCTATGGGGAATATCGACGAAACGCACACATATCGAATTATATAGCCACCTCTGCATCAGATACAAAAACAAAAAACTTACATTTTTATCAATTCACTTTCGAGGAATACGTTAAACACAAAATCAAAAGTTTCTGCCGAAGGCTTTTAAAGATATTTTTTAACAAAAAAGTCAAAAAATTCTCCAAAATGACAGTCGCCAATATTTAAAAATGAGACTCAGACTAGTCTGGCAACGTCGCATAAAATATACTCTTTCTCGTTGTCAGTTACCATTTTTTTTCAATTTTACGATATTTTTTCTCGCAAATCGTCCATTGTGTTTAAACTGATTAGCATTAATCATTGTAATATATTAAATAAAATAAAATTGAAGGCTTTTAAGATTTAAAATAGATAGCTGATAAATCCAATGTTGCCAGATCTAGAAAACTGCTCAAGTCAAAAGTCATTCATTTATTATTTTTGGTAATTAAATTATTAACTTAATATAATTATAAACTCTGATAGGTCACGACTAAATTATAATAAGGAATTTTGGCATTCAAATTTTTCATTTTATTAAAAAAAAATTTAGATTCTATTATGACTTAAGGGGTACTATCCAAAACAACCTTATTTAGCCTTTTAGTTTAAAAAAAAAAAAAAAAAAAAAAAAAACTAAGAAGCGAATTGACTCGTTTTGAAATAAAAATAAGACAATAACATGGGGGATCCAGAGGAGGGAGGGGGAGGTGGAGGGGGGAGGCAAGATTTGAATGATTTTTAGGAAAAGACAAGAACAAAAGTTTAGTTAGTGACTCGGTCGAATGACCTACTACTTGTTCTTCCAATTCTCAGCCCCTTTTAACAGAGAGACGTCCATTATTTCCCTTTTCAACTCGACATAGAGATTAATGGAAAAAAGGTCACCGAGAATAGAATTAGAAATTTCAAAATAATCATTCAAAGGTAACAAAAAAAAAAAAAAATGGGGGTAGAAATTAAAGTCGTCTGCTGAGTGCTTTTTTGTTACTATGAAAAGATTTTATCAATTAAACTAGCTGCAAAAGCCGCCTTTGGCCAAGCTATCCACTTATACAAACACACATTCACTAGTGGCCCTTGGGCGTTTCCGCCTATCTCCACTTATAGTTAAATATAATTAACTTCAAGTTGCAAAATCCACTTTTAAAGAATATCCTTCCCTATTTGACGGGGAGAAAATGTAACGTAACAAAAATGAGTTCCAGCGCCCGAGCGACGGAGGAAGGCGAGGTTAGCCGAAGCCTCGGCGAGGTCACGCCCGAAGAAATAAACCCCATAAAAATCCGCCGCAATTTCCGTGTTAATGCATTAGTATAAAGAGAAAATTAAAAATGTTTAAATCTCACATTTATTATTCTATAATTAATTACATATATAAGCCTATATATTACTTTAAATTTTTAGCCCAAGATGATATACCATGGAACTATACGGTACGTATTTTATTTTAAAAACAAAAAACTGGTGGGACAAGTACACCAGTTTTTTTTTTTTATATTTAATTATTAATTATACTCTTATAAAGGTATATTTTCTAAGCAAAAACGTTAACTTTTAACATCTTTAAACAGCGTTAATTCATTTTAATAATTGCAATTCTGTAAGCAAAAAACCATTGAGCCAAAATTTAGTAAATAGTGTTAAAAATTAATGACATGTCTAGGGGGGGTGGGTTTAATATTTTAACGTCGTATTTAATGCATAAAAATGGCGTCTTTAACCTTTCAAGTAAGGTTATGGATTTTGATAGCTTTGAAATAAAAGCAATATGTTAACGTCGCTGTTAAAACTTGGATTAGAGCAGCGTTTTCCAAACTCCCCAGGGAGGCGCGGACTAATCTAAGGGGGAGACGCGAATATTAGCCACAGCGAGAAATTTTACAAATGATTGCAATTTTTATAAATAGGAATAAATTTAAAAAATCTTATTTTTATATAAATTTATTGTGAGGTATATCTTTGTGTTGGAAGTTGGAATTAAGGCCGAGTCAAAAAAAAAAAAAAAAAATTCAACATATACAGACAAAATTATTTATTTTATTGTGACGTTTCGGTCATCTTCAGAGCTGGAGGCGAGAATAAGTGAAATTTTAATTTTCATCCAGAATTAAAATTTCATTTATTCTCGTCTCCGCCTCTGAAGATGGCCGAAACGTCAATTTTAATTTTCATTCAGAATTAAAATTTTCATTTTCATTCAAAATTTAATTCAAAATTAAAATTTCATTTATTCTCGTCTCCGCCTATGAAGATGACCGAAACGTCAATTTTAATTTTCATTCAGAATTAAAATTTTCATTTTTCATTCAAAATTAAAATTTCATTTATTCTCGTCTCCGCCTATGAAGATGGCCGAAACGTCAATTTTAATTTTCATTCAGAATTAAAATTTTCATTTTTCATTCAAAATTTAATTCAAAATTAAAATTTCATTTATTCTCGCCTCCGCCTCTGAAGATGACCGAAACGTCAATTTTAATTTTTCATTCAGAAATAAAAATTTCATTTTTCATTCAAAATTTAATTCAAAATTAAAATTTCATTTATTCTCGCCTTCGCCTCTGAAGATGACCGAAACGTCAATTTTAATTTTCATTCAGAATTAAAATTTTCATTTTTTCATTCAAAATTTAATTCAAAATTAAAATTTCATTTATTCTCGTCTCCGCCTATGAAGTATGACCGAAACGTCAATTTTAATTTTCATTCAGAATTAAAATTTTCATTTTTCATTCAAAATTAAAATTTCATTTTATTCTCGTCTCCGCCTATGAAGATGGCCGAAACGTCAATTTTAATTTTCATTCAGAATTAAAATTTTCATTTTTCATTCAAAATTTAATTCAAAATTAAAATTTCATTTATTCTCGCCTCCGCCTCTGAAGATGACCGAAACGTCAATTTTAATTTTCATTCAGAAATAAAATTTCATTTTTCATTCAAAATTTAATTCAAAATTAAAATTTCATTTATTCTCGCCTTCGCCTCAAAAATTGAAGATGACCGAAACGTCAATTTTAATTTTCATTCAGAATTAAAATTTTCATTTCATTCAAAATTTAATTCAAAAAATGAATTTTATCATTTATTCTCGCCTCCGCCTAGTAGAAGATGACCGAAACGTCAATTTTAATTTTCTGTTCAGAATTAAAATTTTCATTGTTCATTCAAAATTTAATTCAAAATTAAAATTTCATTTTATTCTCGCCTCCGCCTATGAAGATGGAATTTTTTTTTTGACTCCGTCACCTTAATATAAATTTATATTTTTTTAATCGACATTAAAAATTTTGTTTTTGTATTATTTAACAAAATGGGGGAGGGGGAGGCGTC
>JAKCPI010024974.1:0-20020 GCA_023213315.1 Euborellia annulipes
CGTGTATAAAAAATCACCGTTTAATGCTTATTAATGCTTACACTTTAATTATAGCTTTTTGGGCTGTAAAAGAAGAGATTCACTGATTTTTTTCTTCTACGTAATCGAGAGACAGAGAATACCTTTTAGTTTAAACCACATAAATCTTTCTTGTTTCATTTTTTGCTCTTTTCTATATGCAAGTTTGACTTAATTAAATTCCTTCTTCTATATGGGGCGGTGGAAGGAGGATATTTTGTTTGAGAAACAATTAATAAACACACACACACACACACACACACACGCACATAGAGTCAAAATCTCAAATAGTTTTGGGTTAACCCTTCAACGATGTTAGATGGAATTTCATCATTAATCGATATTAATCTGATGTGACGTCATGAAAAAGGAAAAGTTTTTGGCATCGGAGGCAAATTAGAGACCCCGATGGCGTATCCATTTAATTATAAAATTATTCATGTGTTTTTATTATTAAAATAAAATCTAACCCCATTCTCATAAAATTAAAAAAAGGCCCATAAAAAAATTCGTCAAATGGTTTAGGAGTTAATGCAATATTAAGGAAAAATTTAAATTAAATCTCACGAATATTATTCGATAATTAAATCATAAAAATAGATTAAATTTTAATTTATTTATTTTTTAACTTAATTATTTAATTTCAAAGACCACGACTCACACGCAATTAAGAATTCTTCTTAATAAATTAAACAACAAAATAATTAAAATTTCATTATTGTAACGAAACAACAAAAAAAGAAAAATTAGATTCAAAATTGATGTTAATATTAATATTAAAATGAATAAATAAATAAAAAAAGAGAGAGAGACGGAGAGCAAAGCGTACTTTGAAATTCCAATGAAATTAAATCATAATTTTACATTTATTTATTTATTTATTTTATAAAAATAAACATTCTACGTTTATATGAATTAAATTAAATTTTTTTTTATTTTTATTTATTTATTAACTAAATTGAATGCGGCTCTGTTTATTTTTGTGTTTTAATTATAATAAATTATTTGTTTTTTAGATCTTAATTAAACGATATATTAAAAAAAATTTAATAATAATTTCGAATAAAGATGTCCCTCGAGCCAGTTTATAAGCCAAATCCATTCCCGGGAAGATTTTTCTACCTATTAAAAAAAAAAAAACCCATGAAAATCCGTCAAGTAGATGCTTTTAAATAAATTAAAAATTAAAATAATAATCAAATCTCACAATTATTTTTCAATAATTAATTATGGCCTATAAATATATTTAATTTATATGGATAGAGATTTAAATTTAATTATTATTAATTTTTAATAAACTTGTTACATTAACTCTGAAACTAGTTTACGAATTTTCATTGAATTTTTTTTTCAAATTGTAGATAATTTTTTAATCTTGATTTTAATTTTATTAAGTGTATATAAAAATGAATTAAATAATATGCAAGCGGTCTAAAAGTTAGTTAGTCCATTTACGAAATTAATAATATCAATTCGTATATTCAAATGCTCCAAAACAACACAACAAAAGGTGATTTTCTCAAGAGGCAAAGCACAACAAATTTTATGTAACAAGGTGATCTTGAAGACAGACAACGACTAACGTTTCGGTCCTAGGTCTGGACCATTTTCAGAGTTAAAAATATTTTTTGATGAATATTAAAACCGATTTATAGTCTTTTTTTTTATGTATTTATAATTATATTAGTTGTCAATTAATTTGCAGAACCTCAAAAAAAAAAATGCTTGGGACTGGAAATTTTCATAAGTTTATGCTTTTCTGATTCAGAACCTGGTAACTATTATAATTATAAATACGCATACAAAAAGACATTTTAATCTTCATCAAATGTTTATTTTTAGTTCTGATGATGGTTCAAATCTAGTACCGAAACGTTAACCGTGGGTTGATTTCAATATAGAAACTTCATTGGAGGAATTCTTGTTTTAACAACACAACAAGTTTATTTTTCTCGTGATTTTTTTAAGGGGAGGGATCGAGCCCAGGGTCTAATTTCGGCAAGACCCTCGGCGGCTCAGGTAGTTAAAAAAAATAAGTAAAGGAGGCAGAAGCAGCCAAGAAAAGCTCTGAAAGTTTTCACCAAACAACTGGAAACGTTTCGGTGCTTTTATTATGACTGGACCAACTCTGAACAAGATATAAACCAATTAATGAACTGAAGATGGTACATAAACGTTTCCAGTTGATTGTAAAAGCATCCTTTGCAAATGCACAACTTGTCGACTTCTCGGCTTTTATTGTTAATAAATAAATAAATAAAAATAAAATATTTTTTTATAATTATAATTTTCTACACTCTGCTAAAGAGAATAAAAAACTTTTTTAAACACACCCTGTTTATATTTTTTAATATTAATATTAACTTTTTTTTCAATATCAAAAGAAAAAAAGAAAAAGAAATTTAATCAACCAGATCAGAAGAATGGGATGATATTAATAAGTTTGCCTAAAAAGTTTTCCCCTCTTTTTGATTGCATTCCTATATAAGAAAAGCGAGATAGAGAGAAATGAAAATATTTCCCTCTCTCTTTTAATGAAAAATGCTCTCTCTGCTTCATATATGCCGGCCTATGAAAAAGAAACTACGTTTAATAAATAATCAAAAGAGAATCCTATATTTATTAATTTATTTATTCTTCTTTCGTTTTCTTTTGGAATTTTTTTTTTGTTATTATTAATTAATTAAGGAAATTGTGCAAATTAATTTATATCATTAATTAGAGAATAGTAATTGTGATATTTAAATATTTATTTAAATTTTTAATTTATTTTATAATTCCCCCGGTCCTTCTAAACTACTTGACGAATTTTGATGAGATTTTTTTTTTTTTTTTAAAATATAAGGAGTAGAGTCCCTGTATATCAGAGTCTGGCCATACGGGAACTTTTTTTTCTATTGGTCGCGCCATCTTTCTTCCTGATTTTAGCGCCAATTCAAATTTTCAATGCATCTCTATGGGATTAAAAAATATTTCATTTAACTTTTATAACGATACCCGTTCAAAGTATCATGAAATCTTTTTTAGAACATTATTTTAGAGGTTTCAATTTATAAATATTACTCATCATATGTTAAAAATCTCCATTAATTTTATTATATTGAGAATGCAAAGTTTAGGGTTATATTTAGCTGATTAGAATCTTAAAATCACTTTTAATTTTGAGTTTATGTATATTAATATATGTATTTAGCTTACAGTTTATTTTCCTAATTATAAAATAGAGTTTTCTAAGAAAATAATCGATTTAAAAAAGAATAAAACAAATATAAATAACGTTAGTAATTAACTCATTGCAAAAAAATGAAATCTTTTAAGAATTTTCTTTATTATTAAAAAATTATAATTTATACAAAATTTGAACTCAGAGATATTATATAATAGAAAAAATTTCAATATCAGCCGTAAAAGGGGGGGGGGGGGAAGCGGCTTTTAAATCCCGCACTGCCCCATTTGCCCGATCCTAACATACTGAGGCAGAAAAATGAAAAACAAAATACCAAATTTGAGAAAAGATACCCGACACATATTTTTAGATCAAAAAGAGAACGTCTGGGCACCCTATATTTATGTCCGTGATCAAGAGCGGGTCCAGAGAAGTTTCTTAGGGGGGGAGTAATCTGGTGTAACTGGTCGCTCAGCACACAATTTTTTCTTACTTTCGGTAATTTAAAAGTGCATTCCATTCCGTTTTTGTTTACCAGAATATCTTTACAAATCAAATTTGTAAGTTTTAATATCAAAAATTTTTTTTCTCGAATCTCGGGGGGGAGGAGGGGAAGGGTAATTGCCCGCTTTCCCCCCTTGTACTTGTATTTGCCCTTGTCCGTGATAAAGTCAAAGCTCTTATCAAATTTTTCACATATAGAGTAGGCCTAATTTATAAATTCCAAATGTATATTTTAAAAGAAAAAGTAAAGGAAAAATAATTCATTCATTTAAATAATATTCTTGAGATTATTTACTTTATTTTAGAAATAAATATTACATATATAGCTATGAGAAAGTGAAAATGACAGATTGGGAAATGTCAAATTCAAATGTTTTTTTCATTAAATAAATTATTTTGAGTGGTTTTACTTACTTTTTTTTAGTATATAAATAATCATTAAAATATTAGCTTCTGTTTCTATAAGTTTTTTTTTTAATAAAATTATTATATAATTAATTAACAAAAAAAAATCATTTTTTCTCCATGTATTCAATGGAGCGGTCGGAAGAAAGATGGCCGACAATTCTAACGGTCGCACATAGGAGTATTTGTTCAATAAACCCGGACAAAAGTCGAAATCACTAAGTTACTCAAAAGTCGTAATAAACTTATTGTTTCTCATTCTATTCAATAGATAACCGGTCCGTTCTAAGGTAGCCATAAACAGGGAAGTCATTTGAGGGGGGTTAGGGGGGGGGGTCAGGGGGGGCGCTTGCCCCCCCAAGGTTTTGGAAGAAAATAGTAAATTCTGAGCTTAGCCCGGTATGTACTATATTTCAAAACATAAATTAATTCATTTTCAGTCAGCATTTTACGTTTACAAATTATATTACGAAGTCATAATTTTTGGCATACATTTTTAGTTCAATTTTCAGACAAAAAGCATTTTTGTTTATGTGTCTGATCTTTTCTGGCTATTATTTATATATAGCCATAAAATATGGTTATTTGACTATTATATAGCACACTTACATCATCCCTTAAGTCCGCCATTTTGTTTTACCTGAAATAATTCATTTTTTTTACTCATTAATTTGAAGTAACTGTAAAAACGAAATGGGGGATTTAGGGGGAAGATGTAAGAGTGGTATATATAGTCAAATAACTATATTTTAAGACTGTATATAAATTATAGCTCGACAAGATCAGACACTATAAACAAAAATGCTTTGTCGAAAATTGAACTAAAAATGTATGGCAAAATTATGGCTTCGTAATATAGTTTGTAAATGTAAAAATGAAACAGTTCGATTTCATTCTTTTCCAAAAAAAAAGACAGTATAGTGAAAATTATAAATAATTTTATTGTAGAAGAATCAATCTATCAGATTTAGAAGCCTTCTTTTTAATTTTTGCCTCTATCTTTTCTCTTGTTTTTCTCCAAAACAATTGTGCTCGAGCAAAGGCCTCTCATATCGTATTTTTTTAAGAGCTGATTTATGTGGTGCACTCCAAACACATTCACGTGATATTTTTTAAATCTTCTAAATTATTTTTGTAAGTACAAAAAAAAAATTATTAATTTTATATTTAATTACCGGTATTAATTTTTTTAGTTAATTTATCATTTAATTATCTTGTATTTATTATTACAATAAAATATTTCAAACACTTTTTGGCTAACATCATATCAGATATCATAAATAGCGGTTACAGAATAAAAGTACAGCCCCAAATGTGCTTGCAGGTACTTCCTAATCCAGCCTTATACGAGCATCCATCCCAATTGTTATTATTATTATGAAATTTGATCATTTATTTCATGAAATTCTTCTCGTAAACTTGTTGTTTGTAAACAGAAAGCAAGAATTTGGTCTGTCATTGAAACTGTCATTACTATTACTCACTTTAAAACATCACCAGGATCAATAATATTATCTCCACAAATAAAATTTCTATTAGTAAGTGTGGCAGAAGAAAAACCTACAAATTTCCTGTATCGTCACACCCATTTTTTATTTTTAATTAAACTTTTTGTCTCATAAAACACGAGTACTTGCGTATCAGCTCAGCCATTCAATCCTACAATCGCTAGTTCATTTTTTGCCACCAGGTGAAGCCACGCCTCTCCCATAGATCCCAATAGAAAATTTAAATTTCTAAAAAAAAAAAAATATTAAATCTCACACATAGATTATGTGTATAAAAATTATATAAATTCTAATAATATTTAAAAAAATTGGGGGGTTTTTAATTTGTATTTTGGCGGGTGGGAGGATAGGAGTGGGGCCATAAATTTCGAAAAATGGCTTCTTAAATGACGCCTACGCAATAAAAGTAATCTACATGCCAAATTACAGCTTTCTAGGCCTTATAGTTTAGGCTGTGCGATGATGATGAATGAGTCAGTCAGTCAGTGAGTTCTCTCTTTATATATATAGAGATGGAGAAGATAAATAGTGTTGGGAAAAAAAAAAACATTTTTCAGAAAAATGGTGAATTGGGGTACTTAGCGGTCGAATTTAAAAAAACAACCCTAAAATTACTTTTATGGGGGGGGGGAGTAATTTGGGGGGAGGGGGGGGCTTAGCGTAGAAAGCATATTGATATCTCTTTTAAGTTAAAAGTTTAAAAATCCCAATTTTTCACAAAAATAAAGATTTGAGGTACTTAGGGGCCGAATTTCAAAAAAACCCGAAATTACTTTTTAGGGGTTCATTTAGGGAGACTTTTAGCGTAGAAAGCATATTGATATCTCATTTCAGTAAAAAGTTCTAAAAATCCGAATTTTTTACAAAAATGGCGATTTGGGGTACTTAAGGGCCGAATTTCAAAAAACCCTAAAACAATGATTTTAGATTTTTATCTAAAGAAGGTTTTAGCGAAGAAACCAAATTGATATCTTTTTTGGTTTAGAAATTAATGTAGATCAAAATTTTACCCATAAATGACCATTTGGGGCCCTTAAAATTGGAATTTCGAAAAATGGCTTCTTAAATGACGCCTACGCAATAAAAGTAATCTACATGCCAAATTACAGCTTTCTAGGCCTTATAGTTTAGGCTGTGCGATGATGATGAATGAGTCAGTCAGTCAGTGAGTTCTCTCTTTATATATATAGAGATTAGGCACCCCCCTGGAACGTGACACGAAGCTTTTGAACAAAATCGACCAAAGAGTACGTTGCTGATGCACTTTTTCAGTTTTTTTCGATTTTCTCAAAATTTGATCCAACGATTTTTTTTTAAATTCAAAAATCAATTATTTTTTAGATTCTCAATAAAATGTATATTCTCATTTTGTCATTGAAATCTTCTGAAGACCACTTTACTCTTGCACTCCATAGAAAAGATAGGAGAAATGGTTGTTATGGTAACAAAATATAAATATTTTGCTATAAAAATTTTACATCTTGAAAATCGAATGTACCGTACTGTCGGAAACTAAATACATGTCGACACGAAAAATCTGGTGTGACAAGCATAGAACACAACTTTCGATTACCGAAGGTAAAGAAAGTTGTGTGCTGTGCGCCAGTCACACCAGATTTTTATTTTTGATAAAACTTTGTTTGAAGATACCTGACTTCAAAGGATCTTAAAGTAAATTAATAATGAAATTATCCCTAAGTTTAACTTATCTCCATAACACAATTTAAACTATCTATTGTATTAAAAGTTTTTTATTTCATAAATATTTTCTTCTTCTTCTTCTATTTCTTTCCTCGCCTTAATCCCGCGGTGCGGGGTCGGCGTATTTCTTAAATATTTTAGGCATATTAATAATTAGAAGGTAAAATTAAAGATTGAATTGAATAAATTTTTATAAATAGCCTAAGTTGCCGAAAAGACTGTGTGTATGTGTGTGTGAATGAGAAAAAATCTGGTGTGACTGGCGCACAGCACACAACTTTCTCTTACCTTCGGTAATCGAAAGTTGTGTACTGTGCTTGTCACACCAGATTTTTTGTGTCGACATAGTATTTAGTTCCCGGCAGTAAGGAATATTTGAATTCAGATGTAAAATTTATAAGTATGGGAAAATATTTATATTTTGTTACCATGGCAACCATTTCTCCTATCTTTCCTATGAAACACAAGAGTAAAGTGTGCTTCAAACAATTTTGAGGGCAAAACGAGAATATACATTTGAAAGAGCATCTAAAAAATAATTGATTTTTGAATTTTAATCAAAATCGTTAGAGCGAATTTTGAGAAAATCGAAAAAAACTGAAAAAGTACATCAGTAAAGTACTAGTACTCTTTGGCCGATTTTGATTAAAAGCTTATTTTTCCGGTCCCGGGGGGTGCTTAACTTAAATATAAAATTTCAACCTCCTAGCTCAATTCCTTCATGCTTAAAATTGAACACACACACACACACACCCACCCACACACACACCCACCCACACACCCACCCACACACACACACACAGACAGACCATGTCGCGAAAACCACTTTTTTGGATTCAGGGGACCTCAAAACGTGAAGATCCATCAAAATCTCGACATCGAATTTTTGACATGAATCCAATACTTTCTCTCTATACCGGGTGGGCCATTAGTGCGTGGACGGAAGATTGTGGGCTTATTAACGGACATTTTTAAAGTTTGTTGATCGTATATAATGTGGGGCCTTTAGGGCTACAAATTAAAAATATTTTTGTTCCAATTGCACTTTTTATACAGGGTGACCCATATCAAAGTTATGTTTTTTTAAATGGAACGCCCTATATATTATTGCATATTTGGATTCTACGGCCAATTTTAGTATGACTTTATGTCATGCAATGTATTCCAAACCAAACCGTTTAGCCGCAAATCGGGTTTTTGTGAAAAAACTACTGTCTGAAAAAAATTGAATATCTCGCGAACCATAATACCTAGGGGGCTGTTCTTTTGTGATCTTACTAATCATGAAATGTACTAATGTGGGCCAGATGGGTAACCCGGAATTATTCTTATGTTGGGAGATATGGCTATGCCAATTTGGAAAATTTCAAACATGGATAACTTTATTTTTTCAAATGGAACATACTACTTTTTTTGATGCCAAGAGACGTGAAATTTAATTCTCTTTCTAATGACATAAGGTTGTCTATATCTATCTTTGGTGGTTTTCTTTTTATTCCAAAATATCTGATAACGAAAAAAAAAAATACATTTATTATAGACAAAACCATTTTAAAAAAATCCAAACGCAAACAAAACTGTAATAAATGGAAAAGATATGCTAAATATTCGAAAATGTATTTAAATTTCCTTTAAAATCATTTATTTGAACTTCCCGAAAAAGAAATTAGGGTTATGTTCAGGTTAGGAGATGCGCCATCTTGTTGAAAAATCTTTCCCTAATTTTAGCAAGCGGGGCTTCTTCTAGGAGTTCAAATAAATGATTTTAAAGGAAATTTAAATACATTTTCGAATATTTAGCATATCTTTTCCATTTATTACAGTTTTGTTTGCGTTTGAATTTTTTTAAAATGGTTTTGTCTATAATAAATGTATTTTTTTTTTTCGTTATCAGATATTTTGGAATAAAAAGAAAACTACCAAAGATAGATATAGACAACCTTATGTCATTAGAAAGAGAATTAAATTTCACGTCTCTTGGCATCAAAAAAGTAGTATGTTCCATTTGAAAAAATAAAGTTATCCATGTTTGAAATTTTCCAAATTGGCATAGCCATATCTCCCAACATAAGAATAATTCCGGGTTACCCATCTGGCCCACATTAGTACATTTCATGATTAGTAAGATCACAAAAGAACAGCCCCCTAGGTATTATGGTTCGCGAGATATTCAATTTTTTTCAGACAGTAGTTTTTTCACAAAAACCCGATTTGCGGCTAAACGGTTTGGTTTGGAATACATTGCATGACATAAAGTCCTACTAAAATTGGCCGTAGAATCCAAATATGCAATAATATATAAGGCGTTCCATTTAAAAAAACATAACTTTGATATGGGTCACCCTGTATAAAAAGTGCAATTGGAACAAAAATATTTTTAATTTGTAGCCCTAAAGGCCCCACATTATATACGATCAACAAACTTTAAAAATGTCCGTTAATAAGCCCACAATCTTCCGTCCACGCACTAATGGCCCACCCGGTATATATATTACATATATACATAGGTAAGAGAAAGTAAAAAGTGTGAGTGTTTTTACTTTCTCTTAGCCTATATATGAAATATATAGGAGAGAAAGTATTGCGATCATGTCAAAAATTCGATGTCGAGATTTTGATGGATATACATGTTTTGAGGTCCCCTGAGTCCAAAAAAGTGGGTCCCGCAAATTGGTCTGTGTGTATGTATGTGTGTGTGTGTGTGTGTGTGTGTGTGTGTGTGTGTGTGTGTGTGTGTGTGTGTGTGTGTGTGTGTGTGTGTGTGTGTGTGTGTGTGTGTGTGTGTGTGCGTGTGTCTGTATGTGTGGACAGATTTTTAGCATGAAGGAATTGAGCTACCGGATTGAAATTTTATATTTAACTTAGGTACCTTCCCACACGCTCAAAATAAGCTTTTGAACAAAATCGGCCAAAAAGTACTAGTACTTTACTGATGTACTTTTTCAGTTTTTTTCGATTTTCTCAAAATTCCCTCCAAGGATTTTTTTTAAAATTCAAAAATCAATTATTTTTTAGATGCTCTTTAAAATGTATATTCTCATTTTGCCGTTGAAATCTTCTGAAGACCACTTTACTCTTGTTCTTCATAGGAAAGATAGAAATGGTTGCCATGGTAACGGAATTTAAATCTTTTTCTTTTTATTAGATTAAAAATCAATTATTATTTAAATTCCCATTTTTTTAAAATTTATTTGTGTCTTTAATTGTTTCAAAGAAAACATATATGTCTCTCTCTCACTTGCAAACATTATCGTCTCTCTCTACTCTTTTTAAATTCCCTTTCCACCTTATCTTCGCATAGGAACAATGTTAATTTCCTATAGGGATTTGTATGTTAATTTCGATTCAAAAGGGGGTCCCCTTTAGAACTTTTTAGGCATTTAAAATTTTTTTTTCCAATTCTTATGAAATTTTGTCTTTATTTACGATTCTATATTGTGTATAAAATGTCCTAATATGAGATTAAAATTTTGAAAAATAACCATAGTTTATTTGAAGCAGTCAACATTTAAAATGCAAGTTTGAAACTAAGGTGCTATCGGAAACTAAATATATCTCGACACAAAAAATCTGGTGTGACCAGCACAGTGCGCAACTTTCTCTTACCGAAGGGTAAGAGAAAGTTGTGTGCTGTGCGCCAGTCACACCAGATTTTTTTTTTATAAAAAAAAAAAAAAAAAAAAAAAAAAAATTAGGGTGAAGGATCTCACGTTTTAGAGGTCCCCTGTATGATAACAAAAAATAAATATTTTGCCATACTTAAAAATTGTACACCTTGAAAATAGAATGTAGCCTACCGTACTGTCGGAATCTAAATACATGTTGACCCAAAAAATCTGGTGTGACCAACACAGTACACAACTTTCGATTACCGAAGGTAAGAGAAAGTTGTGTGCTGCGCCAGTCACACCAAATTTTTCAAATTTTTCTTTATTCCGGCTATGTTTAACAAAGCCCTTTAAAGGTACCGGTATATTTATATTATTAACATACAATATAGTTTTGTAAAAAATAGTTTTGTCTCAAAAACATTTATAATACAAGCCCGTATGTATTGTGTTGAATGTATAATATATTAATACCGATTATCTTCAAGAGAGTGGATACAAGAGCCAAAGCTCTCTATGTCCCTGACATACAAGAAAATGAAATAACACACAAAGTTATTTTTCCTATATTTGTGCGCCCCTTCCTTCCCCAATTAAACATTTTACAATTTTTTTTTTTTTTTTAAGTATAATATTTTGATCCTTGGTGAGAGTATTTTTTCGTAACAAAGTTACTTCACTCTGTCATGCTTTCTATATGTCCATTTAATTTAAAAATAAATTAAATTAAATTTTATATGTTCTTTCCTCTAGTAAATATAAAAAATCGATCAGTGTAATCCGCTAATCCTCCCGAACCCTAGGGGTTTATTCAAACAACAAGGCATCACATCACTATCACCCGGAAATAAAAACAACAAATGACCAATAAAATGAAATATATACGGAACGGAACAAATTCAATGTTTAAACATGATGTACATCAAAAATTAATCAACTCCAATGGTTTTAAAAATATAATATGACAAAAATTTTTCTTATTAAAAACATTTTAAAATATGAAAATGTAATGTTTGAAGGTGGAAGGAAATGTTCAGTTTTTTTTTTAGCAAAGTTTCTTTTTGAGAATGACAACAATTTACATTATAATTCTCTCTGACATTAAATAGAAGAATAACTTTCCTATCCAAGGTGTCTCTAAGGTATATTATAGGCTACTTTATATAAGTACATGCCAAACTGTTTTTAGGTCAAATTACTGGTTTCTCCTAGGCCAAATTTTATTTTAACGCACCTAGGATAAACTAGTTTAGCCGGATTTTAGTAAGGCCTATTTAATATTGATATTTCAGGATAAACTAGGAATTCCCTGAAGTTGCTTTAATATTTTTTTTTTTATATCTGAGGAGAACCTTACTGCAACGGAGCGACAGTTTAGGTTTTAAAACTAGTTTGTCCTAGGATAAACTAGTTTTGCCCAATTTTAATATTTAATTTTTTTTATAATGATTTTGGCACCAGCACTGTCCCTTCTTCTTCTGTCTTCGCCTTAAATCCCGCTGTGCGGATTCGGAGGTTCATGGGTTTTAGCGACCAGGAAGGAAAAGAACAGGCCGGCCCGTCGCACTGTCTGACGCCTGTTGAAGATATAGAAGGGAAGAGACTGACAGTACAGAAGTACTGTCAGTCCCAGCTAGGGCAGCTCAGTGTTCGCTATACACCTACCCATAAGATGTGGGTCCCTGAGCTAGACACCAGCACTGTATGCTTTTTGTATTTTAATATTTGATATTTCAGGTTCAGGTAGTTTATGTGCGTTAGAAAAAACTAGTTTGGCCTAGAAACCAGTTTATCCGAACGCTCTCAGGTCAATCTAGTTCTAAAAATCTGGTGTGGCTGGCGCACAGCACACAACTCTTTCTCTTACCTTCGGTAATCGAAAGTTGTGAACTGTGCTTGTCACACCAGATTTTTTGTGTCGAGATGTATTTAATTCCCGGCAGTAGGGAATATTTGAATTCAGCTGTAAAATTTATAAGTATGGGAAAATATTTATATTTTGTAACCATGGCAACCATTCTAAAAAATAATTGATTTTTGAATTTTAATCAAAATCGTTAGAGCGAATTTTGAGAAAATCGAAAAAAACTGAAAAAGTACATCAGTAAAGTACTAGTACTCTTTGGCCGTTTTTGATTAAAAGCTTATTTTTCCGGCCCCGGAGGGTGTTTAACTTAAATATAAAATTTCAGCCTCATAGCTCAATTCCTTCATGCTTAAAATTGAACACACACACACACAGACAGACCATGTCGCGAAAACCACTTTTTTGGATTCAGGGGACCTCAAAACGTGAAGATCCATCAAAATCTCGTCATCGAATTTTTGACATGAATCCAATACTTTCTCTATATTACATATATACATAGGTAAGAGAAAGTAAAAAAAAAAAACAGTTTGGCTCGTAGGATATATAAAGATGAATGGAACTGATATTTTATGAGGGAAAGTTTCAATGTAGATCATAAGTACTCTTTAACTAAACTTGACTCGTAAGGACGCACTAAGCTAAGACTACCATTTCTTACACCTTTCTTAATAAAGCCGTTTATGTTTAATGAAAAATATTAATTATTTTTCTTCTTTTTTTTTAGGCCCCTTGTCAAGTAGAATTGGAGAATTGGGTGAATAGCATCCATAGCGCATGCGCAGCAGCATTTGCACGACATCGGGGAAAAACGGGTACTCTACATCTTCTACAAGAGGAAATCTTTCGACTTGAAAAGGCCATCGAATCGGTGAGATTTAATTATTTTTTTCTAGAATCTGACCTTTTTTTGTGTATTCCTTCTCTTTAATAAAAATTCTCTGGAATTTGGGAATATTAAATTGGTTATTCAATTTTGAAATTCCTTTTATTCTATTGAATATAATAAAGCATTTCATTAAAACATTTTTGTGATATTAAATAGATCAAATGAATAAACTATTCTTATTTCTAACTAGGTAAAATAAGAATGTATAAAGACCAAATTTAATCCTGCCCCCTTCCCCAATGCCGAGTGGTTAGAAGTTAGAAGTGTTGACAATATTTCTCTTAAAGCCAAGGGGCACTGGTTCAGGTCCCAGCAATCCGATGAATATTTATTTAAATCATTTGGATACCATATAATATAAATAAATTTGCATAGACCCCCACATACGCGTATATCGTATCCACATAACACTGTTCTACAAAAAAGATAAAATTTATTTTTCTGAGGGTTTTACTTGTGATTCAGTGTTTTTATAAAAGAAAATGAAAATCTTTATTGCAAATTTTCTAGGTTTGAACCATGAAAGTTTCCATTAAAAAACATATAATATTTTTTTAAAAACAATGAAATAATCACAAGTAGAAAACCCATGGGTGGGACTCAATATTGTCCCTCACTGTACCTCCTGAATTCAAATTTGTAATTAGTTTTTCTTTGTCAGGCATAGTTTTAGAGATATAGAGAAAAATAAATGTTAATATAAAATTTACTCTAAAGTGGTTCTAATTTTTAATTTGCAAGATTTTTTTAAGGCTTCACCCCTTATATTAAAAATATGCAGATACTTAAAATACACACAAGTTTCAGTACAATCGGAGGTGATTTAGAGGTGCCTCAAAAGGCTTAAAGTTTAGAAAAATCGAATTTTTACAGTTTAATCCCTGAATGAAAAAAAAAACGTATATTTACGATATTCTCTAGTTCTTTACCTTTCCAAAAATCATTCATTCCTGCAAATCGGATAATTATTAATGAACTTATAAACAAAATAGTACAAAATTTGTACTTGTTGTGGGGTAATTACTCCCTTTACCCTCTCCTCCCACTTGTATCCGTCCTTGCTTGGAGCATTCCAAGCTAGGAATATTGCAGAAACATTGCAGCAATATTGTTGCAATATTCCTATATCCACCTTTTTGCAACATTGCAGAAATATTGCAGCAATGTTGCTGTTTGAGCTGCAATATTGCATCAATGTTGCTGCAATATTGTCAATATTGAGCAAGATTCGCAATATTGTCAATATTGAGCAAGATTCGCAATATTTCTGCAACATTGCTGCAATATTTTGGGCTGTGTGGGTCGTAGCAACTTCGTTACATTACATGTGCCGTCCAGACTATTCGCGTTACATTTCACGTTACATTACATTACACGTCACACCCTTCTGGCGTATCCGACCTATGATCCCAAAAAAACTAATCAGGCCTCATTATACAAGGATAATTGAATCTATAATCTCTAAAATTATCATCAAAGCTTAATTGTTTCTGGGATGGAGACGTTTACTACTCTGACCATATTTTTCCCTTTCTACTATTAAACGACTTTCACAACATAGCTCACAAATTATCAAGTGAAATATAATTTTCTACCACCAATTAAATAGAGATTAATGTCTGGGGGCTGCTCTTAATATAATAAAAATGACCAGAGATTTTTTATAATCCTGTTTATTTACATTGAATTTATTATCAACTTAACAATAAACAGCATCCTTAACATTAATTTATGTTGTTATTAATTAATTTCAGCTTAACCAACTCTATTTCATTTCTCTTCATGTTTGTTTGTGCATATGGGGTATATGGGTGGGTGAAATAAAAGGGAGTGAGAGTACCCCCCTCTCCCTTGTGGGGAGCCCAGCTTCGATCTCTCCATCTCCATGATTTGTTTATCCCATATAACGTATTCCCTCTCTCTCTCTTTCTCTAATGGCTTTTGCGTTGCCAACTTAAATAAATAAATCATTCTAAACTTAAAGGAGAGAGAGTTTTTCCATTTGAAATCATAAATAAATTGATTCATTTATTTATTATTATTTTATTTTCCAGGTGAAATCATATCAAAAGACTTTTTTTTCGTTACAACAACAAAAAGAAATTCTAAATTTATTTATAGTTTGTTTTGTTGTTTTTGTTACAAAATACAATTGAAACAGAAAAAGAAATTAAATTTAATATGAATATTAAATTATTCTTAAAAACATAAATTTTATTCTTTCTATCCTTTTTATTAAATAAGTCTTGTAAACAGATTTTTTTTTAAGGCGCACATTTTTTTTGCCTGGAGGTGGGGGAAGAGGGGACGTAATGTCATCAAAATTTGTTGCTCTATTTCATTCCTCGTTAGTGATTTGGCCAATTTAGCAACAAAATTACTGGAATATTTGATTCAATAATCATCCTCCTCCCTCAGGACGCCTAGGAGTTTGTTTTTCTTTCTAAGTGTTACACTTGGCGTAGTTGGTAGCGCACCTACCTTGTGTTTGGTATTCAAGGGTCGCGGGTTCGGATCCCAGGCAGTCCGTTGATTTTATTTAAGCAATTTTTATACCAAATTTCTTAAATAAGAATGCCTGTACCCCAAATATATATAATTATTAAATATTGGGTATCGTTTAAGTCTTATATGGCCTGAGTTGCCGAGAAGACTGTGTGAGTGTGAGTTTTAATGAAAAAAGTGTTAAAAAAAAGGCGGTTACACACGTAACTGCAAACTTGACAATCATGCATGTGTAATCTTTTTGTATCAGCATACGAAAATTCCCTTTGAAACCACACGGCACAAGCATGCTTGTGCAAGAAACAGCTTATACCGAAAATTAACCTAAAAATGTCACACTCGGAACTTTATTTATTCGAAGTTACCAAGAAATACTCACTTGCTTTAAACAGAGACACAATAAATATTAATATTTAAATTGAAATTTTAAATGAATTAATATATATTAAATAAATATCAAAGGTCAAGACGGAGAATTTTGCTTGTGCATGATTAAAATTCAATCGAGCATCAAGCGGCTTGGACAATTAAATGCTTGCGCAAAATTCTCCTACAGAAGTCACAGTGTGCTTGTACAAAAACATTGCACGTGCATGCTTGTCAAGTTTGCAGTTACCTGTGTAGCCGCCTTTAGTCAATTTTATTGATCCCTCCAATTAGTCAACGATTCTTTTAAGGAAGGAAACGGGAATATATCTATATTTTTTAAGGGTTTTGAATTAAAATTTTGAATTTGAGCCAATTCTAAGATAGCAAACGTGATCTTTGTTCAGAATTCAAATGAATAGCGATATTTCACAAGTGCGCCTTCAAGTTAGGCATCCTTATACTCTAGCAATATCACCGTTTGCGTTAACAGGAGCTAATAAATAAAAGTCACCTATGTCCTCTATTATTTCCATTAATTTCTCACACATCTAGTGAGAAAGTGAATGGCGACCTCGAGTTATCCGAGCTAAGACTGTCTTTTTTCATCCTTGCCCTCTCATTTTCATTAAGTATTTGATTTTTTTCATAACTCTAGAAGTTCCAATCATTCCTTTAACTATATCCTTGAATATTTTTCTTTTCTTTTTTCCAAGAGTTTGCTGAATTTGATGACTTTAGTGAATCGAATGATTAATAGTTGATTCAATAAGATGGTCTTAAAAAAATTGTTAAAAATTTAATTTTGATTCTCATCATTTGTATAAAAATCCAAATTCAAATTTTTAATAAAATAATATTAAAAAAATACAAAATTAATGAGTTTAATTTTTTTTTTAATGGTTGTTGTTGAGTGGAGAAATAAAAATAACATTGCAGAGTAAAAAAAACTTATTCCAATCAATGTTATTAATTGTATCTTATATTCTCTGCAGGATCATAAATTGAAGCATATGGCGGACCTCCAACAGAGCGTAGTCTCCGATCCTGAGACCAAACAGCAAATCAACAATCAGATTGTGCAATGGGAAGAAAATCTCGAACGGTTGCATTGTGAACAATTTCGCCTTCGGTGTTATATGGCTAGTCTTCAGGAGCGGCGAATTGCCCAATCCTAAGGTATGACCAACATTATTCCACTTTACTTTTAATTTAGAGAAAACTTTTCAAACCTTTTTCTTCCCATTTTATTTGAAAATATTTTCAAATTCCCATTCCCATTTTATTTGAAAATATTTCAAACGATCCCTAAAGTGAATTATTGAAAGTATACTAGTAAAAAACGGAATTTTCAAGGAAGAACATTTTAGTTTGAAAGTTCTATTTATCTATTGATATTTCACTGATAACTTTATTGTACAAAAGTTATTTTCACCTTTTATCCAATCTGGTTTCGACCCATAGTTTGAAAAGCTCTGAACTAGAGGATACAAAAGTTTTGACTTTAGGATTCGGGACAAACAAATAATCAGTCACAAGTAGATGGTAATCACATTTCATTTTCTTAGCTTTCATTCTCTTATCTACAAAATAAATAAAAAATTATGTAGGCCTACTACTTTCGTTTGATTGAATTAGGTTAGGTTAGGTTAGGTTGAAGTGGCCGTTCCCAGAGAGGGAACACACTTAGGCCAATTAGGCCCTTTGTGATACCACGGTGGGGCTATTCCCCTACCTACCCTAAGAGGAGACTTCGGCAGGATGTTTGAATTATTTGCCGCAAGCTGGATTCGAACCGAGCCGTGTTGAGACTTCGGACTCCGTAATCCTCAGCTTAGCCGGCTTAGCCTTTGCCTCCTCTTGATTGAATTATTTCAAAAGTTGACACAATTCTACAATTTCCGTATAAAAAATGCATATCTTATTTCATCTATCTAAAGGGTTCTTTCGTTTTTTTTTTTTTCCGTCAACTGCTCTGATAGAATTTTCTTTTCAATGGAAAACCCCCATCACAGAAATAGACTAGTTGTCAAATAAAAATTCTTAAAACGATTGAAATCAATTAGTGTCTTTTTGTGGCATTTGGCTAGGGTGTTTAAATGAGTTTGACATATCTGATTTAAATTAAGAATTTAATCAAGAAAGAGTTGCAAAAGCAGAGACTGACTGACAGCCTGAATATTTTACTGGACCGACATTTCGGTCTCGATAGAGGCCATCTTCAGGGCCCAATAAGTTTAAATATATATTCTGCATTAAGCAGCTATATAATGATGCTCATCATCAACATTACTATCATTACTACTACATTTTATCATTACCACTGAAGATGACTTCTATCAAGACCGAGGCGTTGACCGAAAATTGGCTGCCAGTCTCTACTGTCACAACCCTTCCTGAAACACCCATGGGCGTAACTAGGGGATTTAGCTTGGGGGTCATGGGACAAACTATCCTCCGGGGGCCCGAAAGGGCCCATATTGACTCAATTTTTCTTGGGGCGGGGAACCCTCTAGGAGGGGGGGGTCACGAGCCCCTCCCCGGGATCCCCTAGTTACGCCCATGGAAACAACTCAACAGCCACAACTACAATTTTAAGAATTTAATTTTAAGTAATTTCAATTTGAATAAAGTTGAGTGTAGAATGGGTAACCCGAGGAAAGGAATTTTCATAAAAAGAAAGCTAAGTCGGGAAAAAGGGGAGGGGCGAATGGGGGCAAAAATAATACACTTCCAGAAAACAAAATCGAATTTAATAAAAAAATAAAACATACCCTCGTTTATTTATCACGGAGCCCAGGACTATATAACATTTCAAGATAACATGTCAACATGAGAACAAAGAACGTTAATTTGACATTCATTATACTAAAAAAAAAAATTTAACCCCAAATGAATTAGTTAATAACGAATGCGTGATTTAATTTTCGCCCTTAGGAGGTTGACAAGGGTTTATGTATATGGAAAGGTATGGTGTTGAGGTCGCCTGGCATCGATCGAGGACCCCATGCGTGAATGCATACATGCGTTCTAGAATTTCCTCTCCTTGAGACTGGAGCCACATAATGTTTGACCATCGAATCCGGCGAGCCTCAAACCAGCCTCAAAGCTAATTCTATAATTCGATTATCCTCTTGAGTTAATGCAATGCAATTTGAACATTCCCATATCTTTTTAATAATCTAATAATGTAGGATATTTTTTTCTGTTATGATTGAAGTAAATTTAATATTATTTTCTCTAAAGAAAGGAGAATTTAGTGATCGTCAAAAATTTTTATATTCACTATAATACAGTGGACGTTATTAGTCTTGGAGTTTTTTTTTTTCGTTTATCCCTAACATCTGTGCTCCTTCCCTCGGAAATAGTATATCTGGGTAAGTGTCTGCCTTAAAAAAAAAAAATAACAATACAAGTATTGTAGATATTTGGAAAGCTTTCTTCTTTCATTATTTCTTCTCAATCTTTTTTCATATTCGTCCT